>OVBX01001815.1:0-23435 GCA_900406325.1 Erucastrum elatum | reverse complement strand
TATATATATATATATATATATATTTATTTATTTATTTATCTATGAATACACACTTCCAACACGTATTTGTTTCCTAATTTTTTGAAAAAGCTCACTTATGCGCTTCTATACGTTTCTGCTTCCACGTATCCGATTCTGTTTCCATGCAACATGTCTCAAAACACTAAGTATAATGTTTTCGATAATACTCCCACATTTAAAAAATACGAGGACTGGTCAGAGAAACAATCCAAAATATGGACAAAGATATAAAAACGTGTACCTTATCTACAGTAAAACCTCTATAAATTGATAATATCTATAAATTAATAAATTTTGCCGTTTCCAAGTTAGAACAGTGTTAAATATAACACAAATCGATAAAATAATAAGATAATAATATTTTTAAACCTCTATGTAAATATATGGTCCCTTAAAATCATAAATTAATAATCTATCTATATATAATTTGTGTATAAGTATAAGCTAAATATTATATTGTTGGTTTTATATTCACAATTAAAATTCTTTATTTTTCTTAACATTTCAAAATATTTTGATAATATTTAGTAAAAATATACCAAAAACCACTTAACAATTCTATGAAACAGAAAATATACATAAAATAAGATAATAAAACAATATGAAAGTCAAATTTATAAAAATTTAAATAATGTATATACAGTAAAAGTAAAATATATTTTTTATAAATAAATATATTTAAAATAGAAAAAAATCTAAATAAGGAAATTTTTGTAAATTAATATCTCTATAAATTAATTAAATTTCAAAGTCTCAACATTATTAATTTATAGAGGTTTTACTGTACTTTGTAAAAAGTCATTTTTATGATTAAATTAAAAATGCAATTCTTATAAGTTAAGAAATAATTATTTGAAAGAATGTGAATATATTTACTTAATATATTTCATATCTGATTATTCATATCTACATTTTAAAGTTCTTTTAAAAGTTTCAAATGCGTGAACTTATCGAATTATTTGAAAATTTGACCAAATCTAGTTATATATCTTACGTGAGCCTTTGAATAAGAAAGAAATCTATATAAACAGAAAGATTGACTGTAGTACATGTATTCAAGCCTGTATCAGTACCGAAGGAAAGTTGAAAAGCAAATAAAGACCTGTATATATTTCACCAACTCCTCAAGCATTGTCATCGCCGGTCTCGACTCTCCACTCTTTCTCACTAGTAAGTATCCTGTAACTTCCATCAACGACGCTTCTTGATCTCGTCCTTTTCCTTTGTTTTAGTTCAAGGTTCCCTTTACACTTCTCGTGGTCACTTCTCTCTTTGTATTTCCATGTGGTGACTGTGTTAATTAATCTCTTTTGTTGGTGGATATCACAGTTGTTAGAATCTTTAGTATATGTTTTTTTTTTCCAATCAGTCTAGTGTGAATCTATCTACTTAATTCTCCATATGTCATATATCTCGTAGACTTATTTGAAGCTGATTTGTCATTAGGTTACGACAGATCTTGAGATCTGAGAACCAATGGGTTTTGCCATTCAACGCATAGCAAAAATCGAATCAGTTCCTGGAGAGCATTTCTGATGTGATCCTGGTCGATCCAGATGAAAATACAAATGTGGTCAAGACCAAATGGTCAACTGAAGTCGAATTAGAGAACAATATAAACATGGCAAACCCAGATGGTCAGGTGAAGAACATGGGGATAATCTTGAACCAGATGGAGAGCTTGAAGATGAAGGTGTCTTAACCATGCCAGAAGGTCCAGTGACTTGTGCAAGATCAAAGAAGTTCAAGGAAGCTGTTAGTGGAATGGTTAGGACAGTTTGGGAGCAAGAGAAGAACCATGGTCAAAGTCTCATACATGATATGACCAAAGTTATCCTGACCACCGTTCAAGAAAGTCGTGGTCTACATTCAAACTGAACGCATACAAAGCTATTTGTCTATGATCAGTTTGAACGCCGACCATGACTTGCTTGAACGGTAGTCAGGGTAACTCTGGTGGTATCATGGATGAAAATTTGACCAAGGTTCTTCTCTTGTTCCGAAACTGTCTTAAGCATTCCACTAACAGTTTTCTTAAACTTCTTTGATCTTGCACAATTCACTGGACCTTCATCTTCAAGCTCTCCTTCTGGTTCAAGATTATCCTCATGTTCTTCACCTGACCATCTGGACTTAACCATGCTTGTATTATTCTCTAAGTCAGCTTCAGTTGACCAAATGGTTCGTAAGTATGGAAGAGCCCCAGTCCCTGAAAGCTCGCGTTTATATTCTTCACAGCAACCCTTGCCAAAACCTTCATTGCAGCATACGACGGCACCAACAACTGATGTTGTAGTTCAGAATCAGATGTATCAGGGAGGGCATTTCCATAATCAACATCTAGCAGTGAAGTCAGATTTGTGCCCCATAGGAAATAAATCTATATAAACAGAAAGATTGACTGTAGTACATGTATTCATATCATATCTAAGAGAAGTTAAATTTGAAACATGGTCTTATACGTAGAAAAAAATATAATAGATGTTGTGAACGGCTGCGAATTATCAGAGAAGAATAGAGAACAAAACGAATTGAGGCAAATACCCGTTTAAGGTTTTTTATTATTGTGTGAATGAATAATTTACAAACCCTTAGACATATATTTATACATGCCTCAAAAAACTCGATTTCCTTTTCCCAATAGAAAAAATACAATAGAAAAAGTAAATTTCCTAAACCGAAAAGGCATACCGTACCGCGGAGCTTTTACTGGTGCACAGAGATTTAAGACACATAGATACAACAATAAAAATTACAAATATATTGTTATTTTAGATATTTGCAAATATATTATTATTTTATGTATTTCATCTCGTCAAGATGCGGATTGTCACCTAGTACAATTTATTAGGAATTCAATTCTTATAAGTTAAGAAATAATAATTTGAAAGAATGCGAATATATTTACTTAATATATTTCATATCTGATTATTTATATCTACATTTTAAAGCTCTTTTAAAAGTTTCACATGCGTGAACTTATCGAATTATTTTAAAATTTGACCAAATCTAGTGTACTTATCTTACGTGAGCCTTTGAATAAGAAAGAAATCTATAGAAACAAAAAGATTGAATGTAGTACATGTATTCAAGTCTGTATCAGTATCGGAGAAAAGTTGAAAAGCAAATAATGACCTGTATATATTTCACCAACTCCTCTAGCATTGTCATCTCCGGTCGACTCTCTACTCTTTCTCACTAGTAAGTATCCTGTAACTTCCATCATTGATGCTTCTCGATCTCGTCCTTTTCCTTTGTTTTAGTTCAAGGTTCCCTTGTCGTGGCCACTTCTCTCTTTGTATTTACATGTGGTGACTGTGTTAATTAATCTCTTTTGTTGGTGGAAATCACAGTTGTTAGAATCTTTAGTATATGTTTTTTGTCAGATCAGTCTAGTGTGAATCTATCTACTTTTGAATTCTCCATATGTTATATTTCTCGTAGACTTATTTGAAGCTGCTTTGTCAGGTCACGACAGCTCTTAAGATCTGAGAACAAATGGGTTTTGACATTCAACGGATAGCGAAAATCGAATCAGTTCCTGGAGAGCATTTCTGTCCTGTTTGCCAACTTCTTATCAACCCCAACGAAGCTCTCCAGTCTATGTGCGGTCACTTATACTGTAAGCCATGTTTATCTAACGTCGCAAGCACCAACATGGTGTGCCCTTATGATGGTTACTTAGTCACGGAAACTGATGCAGTGGTTTGTTCTTCATCTTTTAAAATAATTTGTCGTTTCTGTTCTCTTAATTGGTTGTTTGCACACTAAATACCATATTTTTTTACAGCCACTCGTGGAGTCAAATAAAGTGTTGGCTGATACTATTGGCAAAACCGTGGTATACTGTTTATACCAAAACAGTGGATGCACATGGCTTGGCTCTCTCTCTGCTAGCCCATTACATGACTTGAGATGTGCATTCGGAAACTCTCTTGTTATGTGTACCAGGTGCGGAATTAAAATTGCGCACATTCAGTGGCAGGAGCATGTTCAAGTTTGTCCTGTGAGTTTTCTTACACTATATTTATGTCAAAAATACAGTATATATATAAATGCATGTTTTTTAACTTTTTTTTTTGTGCAACTTTTAACTTTTACATGTATATTTTGTAATAACGCTATCAGGAAATGCATGCTTACAATGAGGCTAATGTTGTTATGGCAACCTCTCATGCGAGTGGACAGGATCATGGTGTAGCTGCTGCGACCCTGACTCAAAATCAATGGTACCAACAACCATATCAGCAGTATTACCAAAACGATGATGATGGTTACTCCATGCATCAACAACGGTTGCACCTTCCAAGTTTAGCTCCCCAGCATCAAACACTCTATGTGAAGCCATCAATTCATTATGGGGCTCAAACTCACTCTCCTATGCAAGCTCAACCACAGCTCCAATCTCAGAGTCTGGTTAATGTACTTCCACCAGCTCCAGCTTTCGTTACCCAAGCTTACCCGTCAGTGACATCTCATCCGCAACATCCATCACTGACATTTCCAGCTTCTCAAGGTCTCATAAAAGTGCAAGCTCAAGCACATTTTCAACAAGTGGCGGATGTTCACCCACCTCAACCTCTGCCTACTATGCACAAACAACAGTCTTCGTTACCAGGTGAATTAACAAGGGCTCAATATTGGAGGCAAATGGTGCGTAAGTATGGAAGAGCCCCAGTCCCTGAAAGCTCACATTTATATTCTTCACAGCAAGCCTTGCCAAAACCTTCATTGCAGCATGTTACTCCAATTCTTGGATTGCAACAGAAAATGAACGATCATTCTGCTAGTTCATCGCATGTAGGCTCCGTACCGGGTGCACCGAGCTTGCCGGCTGCGAGAGAGGCTTACATGTGTCTAGGTAAGCAAAGGATGGAAGAAGACACTGAAGCTTATTCAAGATTCTCTCAACCTTCCATTGACTTGAGAGACAGGCAGTTCAGAGGTGGACAGAGAAGTCCTATAAGCGAACACCTTGGGATGCCTTCTCATGGACCAATCATTCTTAATGGTATTCGGCTTCCAGATATTGAGTTTAGGAGTAAAAATACTTCGCAAAGATCTTCTGGTGGTGGAGGATCATTTCCAGTTAAGATTTTACTTTCTCTCGGCATTTTATGTATATTTTAAGCTTGCTTTTACCGTCTCTTTTTTATGTCTTTGCTCCTTAGGGAAATGTGGGATTTTCTCTAAATTCTAAAAGAAAGGCTACAGGAACCGTTGAAGGTTTGGATCATCTGCACTCTAAGACCAGGAAGCACCAACATGAAGTCGATGGATATGGACATCGTGATCAAGCAGGAACCAAGGGAACTTAACATGTAAGTTCTTTTCAAGCTATAACTATGCATCAGGCTTCAGCTTACTTTTGTATTACGGAGCTATAACCCAATCAGATTTCTCATATCCTATCAGATTTCAGGCTGGTGAACTTCTCGAGCATCTTATTATCCTATCAGATTTCTCATATCCTTTAAGCTTTTACTTCTTGTATTTCCATAATATGTAATTTGGAAACCTTTGGTTACTTTTATTATTATCGAATAAAATTGGATTCAATTTCGTATTTCTATCTGCATTGCATTATATTTTCACCTAGTTAATGTTTTTGGTATGCTCTCGTCGTAACAACTAACAATTACAGTCAACTTTGAATGCCCTTTCTCAAAAAAAGAAAAAAAATTACAGTCAACTTACTTAAGAAAAAATAATGTGCGCATATTTGACATGCATGGTTTACTTTCCTGTCAAAGACACGGTGTATTTGATGTGGATATAATTTTTTTACCAATATGGATATATAAGTGTATTGATGTCTTGATGAATACATGGAATCTTGATTTAGTCTGTTCCCGTGCTACCCTTGTTGTACTGTTGTTACAGACTCGCTAACTCTCAAGGGTGATTTTAGTAAGTTGTGATGCAAGTAATATAGTGTTTAATAGACTTCATTCTAATTCAGTTTACAAAAGAAAAAAAAAAAATATATATATATATATATATATATATATATATATATACTTCATTCTAATTTACTCGGTTTGTACTTTGTAGGACTCATTCTGAACGACATAAAGTTCATTAATTTTCTGAAAGCTTTGAAAGATTTGTTTATGGATTTTGTCTGACTTATACCGATATCATAAATTATTTCATGGTAGATCACTATCTTTCCACTATTATAATTAAGAGACACTTAATTAGGTCATGTCCAAATGGATATGTGATTGAAAACTGAAAAGATAAGTATATTTTGATGATATGAATAACCAAATTAATTTATTTAAATATTTTTATATATCACAAATTAGAATGTTACAATTTAGTTACATTATCTCGTTTCATTCCAAAATTGTTATATATGTTAGTGTAAGTTTACACAAGGTTCATACTCGTCTGAGTTTGACTCTTTTTTTTGTGCAAATTTAGATTCTCACTAGAATTAAAATGGGTATGAAGTCTATAAGGCATGCTTTGTTACAAGGTCTGTAGATGGTAGATAGAGAATATATATCTTTTAATGCACCAAATCTCTCGAGATTGATCATCTTCCTACGAATCGTATTGATGAAGATCTGTGAGTATGAGAAGATGGCAATGGAATCGAGTCCCTGGGATAGGGCAAAGGTTATAGCTGAGCGCACAGCTAACGTTCTGCCATAAGAGGTGAAAAAACTGATGTTTCAATCGCTGAGTGTTGAGATGGTGAGACCAGATCATCAATGATCCAACCGAGCCCTGCAGTTCCCGTTTGAGTTTGACTCTAATATTACTTTTAACGTCTCTAGCTAGTTTCCCAAGTCCGTTTTTCAATTTGTGGCCCATTCAGTGCGACGAAAGATGTGTTAGTTTTCGAAGATTCTAAAGATTTGTTTACTGACTCTAATAACTTTTTTTTTAGTGTTTAAGCTACACTTACAGCAAATCATATATCTTTTCAATATTCTTAATAAAACACATGTAACTTTGGAATTTTAAACGAACGTATAAACTAGGACACTGAAAAGAAAAGTGTATTTTATTAACATAAATACCAGGATATTACAATTTACTAAGTGTCGATTTGAAACCTATAGTAGAGAATTCAAAGTGGTATGGTATATCAATGATAGTGCATGGTATTTTATAGGTAATGTTTATGTGGATACTAAACTTCATCGCTAGTTTTATCAATTTTGATCGTTCATATTACTTCATGATTACCATAGGATTCACAAGAAGAAAAAAGAAATATGTCTCATAGATCATATCGCAAATAAATTATACTTTGAATGTCATTTCTAACACACATCGACCGACAGCCCCAGGCCCCCAGCGATAACTGATTAGCGAAAGATGTCACAATGCATAAGTAAAGGGGGACAATTGTAAATATATCGAATATTAATGGTTTACTATGTGAATAATAAACCAAAACCTCGTGGTGGTTCTGTCTCTTCTCCTGAACCTCAGTCGCCGATCATCCACGAGAGAGAAGGAGAGATAGAATGGCGGCGAGCCTTATGAACAGAACCGTCTCTAGAACCGAAACCCTAGGTGCTTTCAGACTCTCGCTCAACCTCCTGAGAAACTTCTCATCGCCGGCGGCCACTGAAAACCCTAGCTCCGATCCGATTAAATCTAAACGAAGGAAGAGCAAGAAGAATCTAATCGAAGTAGCTCAGTTCTTGCCGAATTGGGGAATCGGATACCATATGGCTAAAGCTCACTGGAGCGGAGTCTCTTACGAGATCACTAAGATCAATCTCTACAAGGTTTCGCCTTTTTTCGTTCTATATTGCCTCTCCGGTGAATTTTATGTTATGGGTTCTCATCGTTTTGACGAATTGCATTCATTTCGTGATTGAAAGGTTTAACATTTGGGCACTTTGTTTGATTGATTGTGGATTGAAATGCAGGATGGTAGACATGGAAAAGCGTGGGGGATTGTTCACAAAGATGGTGAGTTTTTGTTTTCTATCATCTCTTCTCTTATCCACTAATGAAAATAGATAATCAAAGTTGCATTGGTGTGTTAGGACTCTTAGTTATGAGATGCACTTGTATTTATTTAGTCCATACACTGAAGTTATGTGTGACTAGTAACATTACTTGCATATTTTTTTCAAATGCAGGCTTGAGAGCTGGGGAAGCTTCAAAGAAGATAAGCGGAGTTCACAAACGCTGCTGGAAGTATATACCTAACCTGTCAAACACCACACCTGCAACAGCCGCCCAAGTACAAGCTGCCTGATCTGTTTACTTCCATTGTTTGTGGGTACTTCTTAGATATATATATATATATATATATATATATATATATATATATATGTATCTGTTTTCTCAAGCATGAAGAAGGAATGATCCATAATCTTCGGATGATAGTTGGTTTTCTGTTCTTCTTATTAAGACTTTGACGTTTCTTGAGATGGATTTTGATGTGCCTGCAACATTGAGCCTAGAGTTTAGCTATTACATTTATTTTGAACTTGTTTTGTAGGAGTTTTCTGCTTTTTTAATAAACCTCAGTTACCAATTGCAGGGTTTGGTTTGTATCGACAACACTTTTGTTTTGTCATTGAGAACCGACCAGATGAAAGAACTATTGTTGTGTACTTTCTTAAAGTGTCAGAAATTATGTTCATTATATTTTTAGTTCCATGTCAAAAGTTTGTTTCCTCATAGAATCAGTAGCATCCTGTTTGAGTCATATAGTATGATCCAGCAATATCCAATCTTCTCTGCATCCCTCTATACGACGAACATCTGTATTAGTCTTGCCAGTCATCCTAGCAAATTTCAATGCTTGCTCTCACCATATGCTCAGGTTTCTTCTCCATGATATCAACGATTCATTTGCGCCTATCAATGCTTTTTTGTCACGCTTGGCAACTTTTGTTGGAAGAGTTAACTCGTTCCCTGAATCCCAGAATCTCCGTATGATACATTAAAAGAGTTATTGGTGCCATTTGATTAATCTGAATATTATGTGAACTAGAACCAAATTTCTAACAAAATTCTAAATAAATTAATTTACAGTAGGCATATACCCTAATTTTAACGTTTAATTTAGTTTTATACAAACATTTATGATCTACTAAAACCATATGACTGAAAGTAGGGCTCTAAAATTGATATGAGACTAAACTAAGAAAAAAAAAGAGAATTCACAGTTCATATAGTTACAAAAGAAAATATATGTGTAGTTCAAGTCTAAATATTATTAACAATAAAATCAAGAAATTTTTTATTTTTATTCCCAAGTGTAGTTCTGTAACCCAAGATTTTATTAACCCAAGATTTTTTTTAATCCCGTTTCTTTGTTTGATTTTTATTTTTAATCCCAAGTGTAGTTCTGTAACCCAAGATAACTCTTTGAAAATGAGGTGTCATTTTATTTTCTTTCGAACAATTATTAAAGAAACGGTGAGTTTCCTCTTAGCCAACATAGTTACAGCCTGACACAGTCACTGGTACTTGACAGTGACTACTGTGATTAGTTTCATCAATGCCCTTCACCTTTTATATAATTTTTAATTTGACCTCTTCTGTACCACTCACCTTAAATCATGAGTTATGAATCCGTACCACGGGATCTAACAGTGGTTAAAAAGCACTCGGTCTGAAATAAATATCTTCCAAACAGGCAGGGAGACAAAGAAGTAATTTTGTTTATTAGGCAAAAAGAAACATAACTAAAAGAACAGAACATCAAAGAAGCTACTCTTTTGTCCGAAGCTCTCACCCTTTCTCTTTCTCCAACATTTCTTCCCTCTGCAAGTAAGTATAAACCAAAGTAAACAAAATTAGCTTTTTGTAATAATTGTTTCTATTTCCTTCTGTTCTGTGTCCTTTCCTCGTAAAACCCCAGACCCCTTTGCTTTTTTTTTTGTCACTTGACCCCTTTGCTTTAATCTTCAAGAAACATGCCTTCTTTTGCTTTTGGATCTCCTCATCACCATTTATCGACTCCCGGAGTCTCGCCGTACTCGGTCGAAATTAGCATTGACGGCGACTCCTCTGACTTGGAATCCTTGTCTGAAGTCGATTTAGAGAGCGGTGGTGTGACGCCTCCTGTGAAGCAGCTACATTCTGGTGGTGGTAAGAAGAGGGAAGAAGGTAGAGATTGCAGGATCTGCCATCTACCTTTAGAGACTAACAAAGATGGTAGTTCTGATGAACAAGAAGAAGATGAAGCAAGAGAAGATGATACTGAAGAAGAGTATTATGGTTTGCCTTTGCAATTGGGTTGTTCTTGTAAAGGTGATTTGGGTGTAGCTCACAGTAAGTGTGCTGAAACTTGGTTCAAAATTAAAGGAAACATGTAAGTATCCTCAATTGTTCTTGAAGACTTCATTTATTTTTTCCTCTTTTATTTCTAGAAAATTCTACATTTTTTTTATAATTCTGTGGAAAAAAATAGTGAAGTGTGAAACTTATTGAGGAAACAAAATTATATGTTTTATGTAGCTTGATTCATAATCTTTGATTAATTGAGAATCTTGCACTCCAGTCCCTTTTGCTTGGTTTGATTCTCTTACTAGTCACCATTATACCAATAGTTCTGTCTACTGCCTTTGCATTTTTCGTAAGCAGTAGTAACTAACCGGTTAGAGTTAGATCTTTTTCTTGTGTGTGAAGTTGAAATGAGTCTCTAAAGACTATACTGATATTATTTCTATGAATCTGAGCAGGACATGTGAGATATGCGGTGCAATGGCTATAAACGTTGCTGGCGAACAGTCAAACCAAGAGAGCAATGCCTCTGCCCATTCACAAACAACTACGGGACAAACTCAGACAGAGACACGGGGAACCTGGCATGGTCGCCGTGTTATGAACTTCTTACTTGCCGTTATGATCTTTGCCTTCATTGTTTCTTGGCTTTTTCATTTCAAGGTCTTGAAGTGAAACAAATTCCATTTCACTCTCTTTCTTCTCCTGTTCTTGAGCCCTTGCTATCACTAAATTAATCCCTCCTGTCGCTTGATTGCTCACAAGTTTTGCAGCTGTATAAACTTGTTAGTTATTAGATTGTTCTGACTCTTTACATCTTGTATAATATTCCTCTACTCCGGCTTGGTGAAACCTCTCTGTGACCAACAAGGTCTTGGCTCTTTTGGTTCCAGACACAATTGCCCACAAACACAAATCACTAAACATAGTTTTAAATTAGTCGTAACAATGTTGGTCTAGGAAACAGAGTAAGAAAATTTTGACCAACGTATACCAAAGGGTTCAGTCTTCGAGTTACTTGAAACAGAAGCTGCTGGTGCAATCTACATAGGATTTCTAACAGATTAAAGGCGCAGCTCTTAGCATAATGCATAAAGATAAGTAAATTTTACCTCAGAGACTTCTTAAAAGTTCTAACATCATAAAGAATGGTGGAGACCGTGGAGCCATACATTATTCAGCTACAAGACAAATAGTGAATTTCTTTGAGAAAAAGTGAAAAAAAATTGTAGGACAAACATTAAATTTTCTTGTGACACATTTTCCACGAAGCTTCCTCTTTTTTACTAAATCAACGTTCTCGGACTCGGTCAATGTAGATAGAGTCAACGTTTTACGTACCTAAAATTCCTCTTAGTTTCATTATTTCTCAGCATATCTTCCTAGAGAGCTTTTGGTCTTCTCTCTACCACACAAAATGGCCTCTTCTTTTTTCCTTCCCACGGTTGCTGCTACTGCAGCAGCACTTAGCCTCTTCTCCCTTTTTAGAAAGTTCACATTCCATAAAAAGCCAGATTCTTGTTCTTCATCTCCTCCATCTACTCCAACTACTTTGTCTCACAATTGGACGCACCAGGTCTTTCCAAGCTTCCGGGGGGAGGATGTCCGCAGAGACTTTTTCAGTCACATTCAGAAGGAATTTCAAAGAAAAGGAATCACACCGTTCAACGATTATAAGATCAAGAGAGGAGAATCCATCGGTCCCGAACTCATACGGGCTATTAGAGGATCTAAGATAGCGATCGTCTTGCTCTCGAGGAACTATGCTTCTTCGAAATGGTGTCTTGACGAGTTAGTGGAGATTATGAAGTGCAGGGAAAAGTTGAGTCAAACTGTGATGGCCATTTTCTATAAAGTAGATCCATCTGATGTAAAGAAGCTCACAGGAGATTTTGGAAAGGTTTTCAGAAAAACTTGTGCGGGTAAAACTAAGGAGGATATTGAAAGATGGAGACAAGCTTTGGCAAAAGTGGCAACGGTCGCTGGTTACCATTCAAGGAACTGGTTCGTACTTTCTTTTTCCTTTTTCTTTTAGTCTGTCAATATATTAAATATATAGAGAAATACTAATAAAATTATCTTACAATTTAGTATTATTTACTAAAAAATATCATAAAGTTAATATTTGGGTACTGCATCTTCTAAGAACCTTTATTTCTCTAAAGTTTGTCATATTTTGGGGAATTTAGGATTTTGGTTTTGTATTATATAAGATAATAAAACAAAACAATAAATGTGGTGTTTAAAGATATTTATATATATTTATGTAGATATGATACAACAACTACTAATTCGAATGTGTAGTAGGTGCATATTTGATGGGTATTTAACGGATGTATTCATCTTTAATTTCTTTTTGTTAGGGATAATGAAGCAGCCATGATCGAAAAAATAGCCACTGATGTTTCAAACGAGCTGATCAATTACACGGTATCAAGTGATTTTGATAGTTTAGTTGGGATGAAAACTCATATAGAAAATGTGGAACCGCTCTTACACCTAGCATCTGACGAAGTGAAGATGGTAGGAATTTGGGGTCCGTCTGGAATTGGTAAGAGCACCATCGCCAGAGTTTTATTTAGCAAATACTCTCATCAGTTCCAACTTAGTGTTTTCATGGAGAATATCAGAGTGCGATATCCAAGACCATGCTACGACGAGTACAGTGCAAAATTACAGATACAGAAAGAGTTCTTGTCTCAAATAATCAATCAGGAGGATATCAAGCTTCATCATTTAGGAGTTGCACAAGATAGGTTAAAAGACAAGAGAGTGCTAGTCGTTCTTGATGATGTGGATCAGTTGGTGCAGTTGGATGCAATGGCCAAAGAAACGACGTGGTTCGGTCCTGGAAGTCGGATTATCATCACCACGCAAGATAAAAAGATTTTGAATGCACACAAGATTAGCCAGATTTACCAGGTGGATTTTCCACCTGGCGATGAAGCTCTTCAAATCTTTTGTACGTATGCTTTTGGTCAGAAGTCCCCAAATGATAGTTTTGAGCAGCTTGCTATGGAAGTTATAGAACTTTCCGGTAAACTCCCTTTGGGACTAAGAGTCATGGGATCTTACTTCAAAGGAATGTCCAAGGAGGAATGGACCAAGGCACTACCAAGGTTAAAGATTAGCCTTGACGGAGATATGGGAAGCATTTTAAAGTTTAGTTATGATGCTTTATGCTATGAAGATAAAAATCTATTTCTTCATATAGCCTGCTTTTTCAACAATGAATGGGTTGAGAAAGTAGAAGAGCATCTTGCAGAGAGTTTCGTTGATGTGAGACAAGGACTTCACGTCTTAGCTGAGAAGTCTCTTATATCAGTCACCTCGGGATATATAAGGATGCATAATTTGCTAGCACATTTGGGTAGAGAAATCGTTCGTACACAGTCTATTCATGACCCTGGGCAGCGTCAGTTTTTAGTTGATACAAGAGATATATTCCAAGTACTGAACAATGATACACTAGTAAGTTTTCACTTTTGTTTGCCCCTTACAACATTTGATAAAGCCTGATCATCTTTACTTAAATGCGTCTTTGGGTTTTTTTTAGGGTAGTAGAAGTGTTGTCGGCATAGATTTCAAGTACTCGGAGATCACAGATGAGTTATATAGAAGTGACAAAGCCTTTGAAAGCATGTCTAGTCTTCAGTTCTTAAGACTTGATGGTAACTATATTCAACCGATATCGTACTTATCACAAAGTGTGAACTATCTACCTAGAAAAGTTAGACTACTGCATTGGGAACATTTTCCTCTGAAGTGTCTGCCTTCTAATTTTAGCCCACAGTTCCTCGTTGAACTAAACATGCCTGACAGCGAGCTTGAGAAATTGTGGGAAGGAGCTCACGTAAGTAACTTTTTTTATCATCATTTATTTTATAACTTATACATCAATTTATTAATTACTATGATAAATGTTTCATTTTCTTGTGACAAATGTTGTTTGGGTTGTACATTATATTTTTATATGATTGTATAATGTTTTCTTGGATGGGTTCACTAACAAGTCTTCTTGTGCTTTGTCTTTTTTTTTCTGTATAGACGATTAGAAACCTCAAATGGATGGATTTGAGTTTTTCCATTAATTTGAAAGAGCTTCCTGATCTCTCAACTGCCACTAGTCTAAAGAAGCTGAAGATTCCTGGTTGTTCAAGTCTGCTTGAACTCCCTTCTTCAATTGGGAATGCTACTAATCTCGAGGGACTGGATCTCAATGGGTGTTCAGATCTTGTGGAGCTCCCATCCTCTATTGGTAATGCTATAAACCTCAAGGATTTGGATCTTACGAGTTGTACAACTCTTTTGAACCTTCCTTCTTCTATGGGATGTGTCACTGCTCTGGAGAAATTAAACCTCAATGGATGCAAGCATCTAGTTGAGCTCCCTTCCTCTATTGGTAATGCAACTAATCTCATAAAATTGGATCTTGAGAATTGCTCAAGTCTGGTGGAGCTGCCTTTTTCCATTAGAAATGCCGTGAGTCTCAAGCATTTTATATTTAGTGGTTGCTCGAGCCTTGTGGAGCTCCCTGCTTTTTGTGGTAATGCTACTGATACTAAAGAATTTAATCTGAGAGGATGCTCAAGTTTAGTGAAGCTCCCTTCTTCTATTGGGAATCTTACTAGTCTCAAGAATTTGGATCTGAGTGAGTGTTTTAGTCTTGTGGAGCTGCCTTCTTCTATTGGGAATATCACTGATCTTAAGAACTTGTATCTTTCCGAGTGCTCAAGTCTCGTGGAGCTCCCTTCCTCTATTGTATATTTGACTAACCTAGAGAATTTGTATCTTGATGACTGCTCGAGTCTAATGAAGGTCCCTTCCTCCATTGGGAATATCACTAATCTTGAGAGTTTGGATCTCAATGAGTGTTCAAGTCTTGTTGAGCTACCTTTGTCTATTGGGAATGTCACAAGTCTCAAGAAATTGTATCTTAGTAAATGCTCAAGTCTGGTGGGGTTACCTTCCTCTATTGGGAATCTTCATAAGTTGTTGACGCTGCGGTTGCAAGGTTGCTCAAAGCTTGAGGCTCTTCCTATCAACATCGACATGCAGTCTCTCAACGAACTTGATCTCACTGATTGCTCATTGTTGAAGTGCTTTCCTGAGATTTCTATGAATATTAAGTATCTAAGGCTCAGAGGAACTGCAATAGAACAAGTGCCTTCATCAATCAAGTCTTGGTATCGTCTGGATGACTTGCATATGACATACTGTGAGAGCCTTGGGGAATCCCCACACGTTTTTGACTACATCACAGAGTTGCACTTAAGCGATACAAGAATACAAGAAATTGCCTTATGGATCAAGGAAATGTCACGTCTACATAAACTTGTGATCAAGGGTTGCACAAAGCTAGTCTCTCTCCCACAGCTTCCGGAGTCCATAGCCTTTCTTGATGCAGAGAACTGTGAGTCCCTAGAGAGACTTGATTGCTCTTTTCACAATACAAAGTTCATTGATCTGAACTTTGTGAAATGCTTCAAACTGAATCAAGAAGCAAGAGACCTTATCATCAGGACATCAACTTGTAGATTTGCGCTCTTACCAGGACATAAAGTGCCTCCAAACTTCACCTACCGAACCACTGGGAGTTCCCTGTCAGTGAAACTGAATGGAAATGATACGCGCTTCCCTACGACCTTGAGATTCAAGGCTTGTGTTTTGTTGGTTAATAAGGATAACGTTGAGGCTGGTCAGTGGAACGTGATGGAAGTGTTTGTTCGCATCAAGGACGAGCAGAATGGTGTCAATGCTATGTGTAGACCAAAAAACTACCACCTTCTACCTGCACTTCTACGGTACATGTTCACTCCACGTTTAAATCAGCATTTATACGTCTTCGAATTTGATAATAAGGTGAGTTCCAGTGAATTATTATTTGAGTTTGAAGTCCACAATGACAAATGGGAGATTGGAGAATGTGGGCTACTTGCTCCAACGGTTTGGGTCCCTCGTTTTGATGGAAGCTGAAAAAAATAAAATATTATTGGTGTAACAGAAAAACCATAATTCGAATGGTTTGCTTTTTATGCTGTGTTTGATAGCCTTCTAAATTCTAATAAACAAAATCGATGCAGAATTGTAGGAACAGATTTGAATAATGTCGTTTCTTCTTTTCGTTTTGATCAATAAAAGATTTGTATGGACTAAGGAAAAACAGATGATAAAGCAGTAGTCATATGCCGTAGAAGTTGTGCTTTTGTTAAATTTTCTAACAGAATAATTGATTAAAACTGCATTTTCTAAATCATATAAATTGATTAAAAAAACTTTTAGTTTTGAATAATGTCTTTACTCATTAGATTATGTCCTCACAATTGGACATAAATGAGAACGAGCCTTCTTTTTTGTTGATTCAATTCACATTTGAATTTTGAATCATCTCTTGGTATGAGATAAGCTCAAATGCTTAATGGAAACAGTTCACCATTCAGTTACGGTAAAAACGTTTTCATTCATTTAATTTCTTCATATTATTGTTTTGCCTTATCCATTACTCTGAATCAACCAAAAAATATATCCATCTGTTCCAACAGTTATTCGGGATACATCAAAGCTTACAATACAACTTTTATCACAAGTCATCCTCCGTATAGAGTAACATCTAAGTCTGGCTGAGACTTTTCTTATGCGCGATCGTTAAGGAGCCCCAAAAATTCTCCTTTGATGCTACCCAAACAGAACTGCAAAAACCAAAGACAAATATGCAAAAATTTGAATTAAAATTTAAAGCCACACAAAAAAGAACTAATTATTTAATTTGCATTGTGAATAGTTATGGATATGGTGCGCACGATCTCATTGGAAACGACACTGACGGTAGTGATCTTTAGTAACACTTCACATTCTTTCTGTATCCTAACCTGCAGGAAAATCACTGGAATATATAAGGTTTTCTTGAACATAGATGGGAATATATATATATACTCGTGAAAAACAAGAAACAGAGAAAAGAAACACACTGATCCATCTGATGATGTGTAATTAGGCATGTCACCAGCCTGATACTCCATACCATCTTCCATCTCCTGTGTTGATTGAAAAGAGGAGAAGACGAGTAAAAATATATGCTAAGAGAAAGCACAAAGAAACCAAAACGAAAAGAGGCAGTAAAGCTTCTTACATGATTGGACACAAAAAACTGAAGAGGGCCAGCTTCGGCGAAGAATCCGTGCTGTAGCATTTGTTAGGAAAATTGCATAACTTCTGATTGCCACTAAAGACAATAATATATAGAGAAACTATATATTACCTGCATGACCTTAGTGACAACAGCTTCCAGAACCTCGCCTACGAAAGGTCTGGAAACAACGCATCGGTACTTAACGGGGAAGGTGACGAAAGAAGTCCCGTCTCGGATCAATCCTTTTCCTATGCTTTCTATTCCAGTTACAGCTAGTACAAACCCATGTCGACCACTGTCATCAAAGGAACAGACTTTAAACAAACAAGAAGTAGACGAGACTTCAAGTGGGAACGATATTTATTGGGAATTGAACAAGAGAGATGTTAGGGTTTCGAGAAAACGAAGCGAAGCCGAGCCCTAGAAAAGTGTTTGAAGGAAACCTGCTAGTGCCCTCGACATCTTTCATGAGGTTAGAGACGAGGTTTTCACGAAGGTTTTGACCAAAGAATCGTGGATGTAAATGCATGTTCCGCTCCAAAACTATGTGGAAGAACATCTCTCCAATTTTTTCGCTCTCTTCTCACTTCTGTTTCTGAGGCTACGTTCATCTCATATATATAGGCCCCTACCTAACAGAAGGTTGGTTTTCCTCAACCGTCAGATTAACGGCCCAGATTAAAAACAAAATATTTCCATTTTTCTTTCTTTTCCATATTTTGCATAACAATTTTTTCTTTTGAAAAAAGGAAAATAGCATGTTGTTGGAATTGCACTCCCTCTCCCTTGCAATTTGAAACAAATAAAATTTTATGTTGCTGTAATGAATAGCAACATAAAAAGGTTTTTAAATTGGACTAGATCATGATCTCGGCGTGACATATGAATTAAGCTTTTAATCTATTACGCAAATTGTATATGGTTTAGTGCTGTAGATTTTAGGTTTTTATTATGTTTTTTTATTACATGTGTTTATGTGTCTTAATTAACATTAATAATTTGATTGTGTTATGAATTGTTTATTGAAAAATACTCTAGAAAAACATTATAACATTCATCACAAAAACATGAACAAAATAGTTTTTATTAAATAGATAAATGACAATTGCACTCATACTCTATGGATATAAAAATAAATAAATTTAAAAATATTTTTTATAAAAAAGAGAAATTTACAAAAAACCCAAATATTCTTTTCGAAAATTTCCAGAAGTTTTTGAAAGTTTTTATTTTTATTTTGATTTCTTCATAATTTTTTCAGAAAAATCATTTCTTTTAAAAATATTTTAGGAAAAATCTCTTAAATATATATGATATCTTTCTGAATTTAAATATAGAAAGATCTTCTTGAACATATATGACATCTTTCCGAATTTGAGTTTATGAAGAATTTCATGAATAAACTAGGGGAAGCCCGCCCTTCGGGCGGGGTGCTAGAGGTGGACAAATTTCACGACGGTTTCCTGGTGGTTGTGTTGTTGGAGTGGAGTAAGTTATTTATACAGGACCTTTTGGTACCGTGTGCGATCAGTATAGGAGATTAATGTTTCATATAACTGATATATGCAATACTATTGAATTTATCTGTAAATTATGTATCAAATCTGACAGTCCGTTTGTTGTTTGTGTAATCCAAAATATGTGGATGATATATTATTTACTTGCTGGTCAAGCGAGTCAGAGACGGTGCACGATTAAACTTGGTTTCAGCCAAGTAAGCTAAAAATTACATATTAATTCTGCATTCATGAACTTTTTATTCATACAGATGTTGTTATACGCATACCTTAACTCGGATCAAAAGGATGGAGAATTTTGACTTAGTTCATTTTTTTGATCAAACATCAAATAAGTAACAATGTTGCTAAATCTTAATAAGTTCAGAAAATAACCAAAATGCTGGAAAAAAAATTAAAAAAAAAAAGCGGGTACAGCATGACTATACATTCTTCCTCTGCTCGATGCTTTCACCGGGTCTCTGCTTACTGGGAGTTAAAGATCGACTATATTAACAGATGCATTTCATGAACGTTAATTAGTAGTTGCAATCACATTCGTGTAAATACCAAAAAATTAAAGCATGTGAGAAAATCTGACATGTGGTGGGGTGACGTCCTTGAATATCTCTTTGTATACAATATTCGTAACTCCGACCTCGCCAGTTTCAGAAGTCTCATCGAGTATCTTAAGTCCATCCGGTGACGTTACTCGCGACAATGCGACGAATTTCTATGCAATATATAACGGGCGGGATATAGTTAACTTGTAATTTAAGTTATTACTTTTTTGTATAATTTATTGATTTGTGTTTTAAATTTACATTTGCAAAAGATGTGTATGATAGGTTTTTGTCTTTTAGAAAGTTTAGGTGAGAAGATCTTATATGTGATGAGATATATTTTGTTAGAGTAGGTCCGTTCTACGGATGGGATTTGATGAGATATAGTTTACTTGTGATTTAGGTTATTATTTTTTGTATAATTTATTGATTTGTTTTTTAAGTTTGCATTTGCAAGAGATGTATATGATAGATTTTTGACTTTTAGAAAGCTTTAGGTGAGGATATTTTATATGTGATGAGATATATTTTGTTAGAGTAGACTCAATCTACGAACGGGATTTGATTGATCGAAAAATGTAAAAGATGTAATTTTGTGTCAATTTTTTCAGTCTCACTGTTTTACCTAAACCCCGGGAAATCAAAGTTATTGTAGTTGTTTTGTAGTTTTAGTATTTGATATTATTAACAATGGCGATTTTTTTTTTTTGAAATTTGTTTGTTTCTTTGTGTGATTTTATTGGTTATATTTATTTATATCATATATAATTAATCTCATTTTTGTAATAAAAAGGAATGGAGAAATAAGAAACAAACAATAATAAAGGCGACGAATGTAGTGAATGAGCCAATCCTAATAACGTCTTAGGCCCGATAGTATTATTATTATAGAATGTCTCAGTTTTTTTTTCTTGGTAAAAAATGTTTCAGAGTTTTGCTAATATTTTCTTGATAATGAATAGTATTCTTGGGGAAAACATTGGTTTGCATTAACCTAAACAAATCGTACAAACCGTAAAACTAAACAGAATTTTACAGAAAATTCAGAAAATGCAGATTGTTAAGAAAGCTTAAAAAAAACAGATGCAAACACCACATCTTTATATTAAAAACCCAACATTAATGCTAAAGCAAATTTGATGACAATTGACAAAGCACTAAATCAGGCTCTCAACCTTGGCATTTCCTTTTTCAGAAGCGGAGCTGCTGATTGAAGCCCAGTGTTTGTGAAGGCCAACCCGTGTAGTTTAGCAATATCTTGGTCACATTAGTAGATGTACGAATGCATAGATAACACCATGCCACTTACTTGTAAAAGAGGACCTCTCCTACATTAGTCTCCTTATTGAAAAATATGTGTGTTACTGAAGTTGCATTAAGGAATAAACAGCCGGCAATGGAAAATGTATATAAAGCTTCTGCAGTGGAAAATTTACAGATTGCTACACCTAAACACTTCCTCACCACAACACAAAGCAGCTCAGATTTCAACATTCATGGCAGCAGCAGCAGCGTGGACAAAGAAACAATCAATCAGACCAAAATTAATCTTCCCTTTTTTTTCAAAAGCTCTCTACACTTTCAGTTTCTAATCACGTAGAACAACACCCACCTTTCTTGGACTCGCCCTGTGCCTCAGATGGAATCACAACTTTCTTACCATTGCTGAGTGAGGCAGGATCTTGCTTGCTTATCCCCTGTGAACTTATCACTTTCTTTCTTATTATGTTGTCAATCTCCTTCGCAACTGTCTCGAACACAGCTGCCGCGTTTGATGAGTCCAGAGCCGATGTCTCCATAAAGAAAAGCCCCTGAGCTTCCGATAACACCTTCCCTTCTGCTGTAACTTAAGCTGAATCAAATACAAAAAGGAACCAACTTACACTAAGTTCTTTCACATGGAGAGCACATACAGTACGCATTTTAAATGCTACTTCCATCAGCTAATGAACATTCCCAGAAACAACAATTGCTTTGCGTAGGATCACCTTTTTTTTGGTAAAGAATTCACATACCTTTACCTTATGCGCAACTAATTTCCTTGGTTTTGGTGGAAGAGCAGATATTGATCTTTCAGTTTCTTTTCTTCTCTTTCAAGTACGGCAAGGTTCTGAAGTTTCTTCTCCTTGAATCTTATCGTCAAGAATTTTATCGTTCTGATCATAATATGAAGATGAATCCTTCTGCACAAACAAAAACAGTCACGATCAGTTTATTAAAAACTTAAACACTATAATTGAGTTCATCAGACACTGAAACAACAATCACGATCAGAACTGTCAGATCGTGGTTGATGGAGTTTATACACAAAATTTGTTGAGAATCCATTGTTGATTTCAGAACGTTAAAAAATATCAGTCATCAGAACAGGCAATTGAGTTAAACAAAAAGAAAAACAGTCACGATTAGAGTGCCTGAGTTCATCAGACAAAACACAAGTTTTAGAGCATTGGTCTCCTGCGTTTCTCCAGCTTAGTATCAGACTGAAACACACACAAAAAAAAAACCAGAACAACACCATCGACTAAACTATGTAACAAAGAGAGAAATTGCGGTTACTTTCACATATCACATAATCAACAAAGAGGAAGAAGATGAAAGAAAAAATAAGAGCTACAAAGATAAGTTGAGATAAAGAGTGAAATTCTCACACATATTTATACTGGAACCACCGCCTTTCAGATCGATATACGCATTGAAGACGACGTAGTGGGGGAGTGAATCAATGAGGTTAAACACAGAGCCTTTACTCAGGCCGTTTCAGATGGTCACTAAAGGTGCGATCCGTTACAGGAAGATGGAGAAGAATCGATCGTCATACTCGCCGCCGAACTCAGCCTCAGATGAACAAAAGAGACGTTTAGGGTTAGGCTTTTCTGATCTTTTCGGCATGGGCCTTAACGAACGTACCAAAGCCCGAATAAGAAGACAAACTTAATGATACGGTGAGTATCAGACGTGGCAGCAGGGGGATTGACTAATTTCCAGCATGGCATCCCATGTGACATGGATGGGAGAGATTTGTGGTGTTCTTTATATATAAAGACTAGGATAGGTCCGCCCTACGGGCGGGAAGTAAAGAAAAAAAATTATTTAGTATTTTATTTTTGGAAATTATTTTAAATATATTATTCGGTTTTTTATTTTTATTTCCATTTTTTATTTTTTAATATACATACTTTGAATTTTATAATTACTTTTTAAAAAATTACTTTTAAGTTGAAAACAACGCTATAAAACCAATAAATAATAATAAAAAAACAGCTAAAGAAGTATAAATTGCCCGACCAATAATTTATTAATGAAAGTGATAGTTTATATTTATTCTTATTAGTTTTTTTGTTATTCTTTTGCGAGGAATCAGGAAATAATTATACACTGCCAAATATAAGTTTATATATACAGATAGGCATGGATATAATCTTAATTTGATAATAACTAAAATGAATTGTCTACGAAAAGATAGTTTGAAAAAACGAAGTAGTTCCCAGAGATCTGAAATGTAAGCTTTGTTCCTTGGTTCTTCTTCATAAAGAAGAGAGTGGCGGTATCTCCACGTTCTGTTTTCCTACGAAACAAACGGTAACAGGAACTTACTCATCAGTCTTCTTATCCACCGTTGTTTCTTGTTCTGCTATTTTATTAATCACAACCATAGAGAGAGTTGATAAAGACTGAAACATAATCAAGTAGAGAAACTGCCTATATACTCAAATAACTTATTTACTTGTGCGTTGTCATCTATTTTGACAAAACTCATATGTATATTCTCAAGTTTGAGTACTCTTTACAAACTCATACATATTCTTATAATCATAATCTTCAAACAACAGAAAACTCACACGATCTTGATAATATCTTTCAAAAAAGTCAACATTAACATCAGAAGAACCAGTTTTTGCAACCGATCCACGACTAAGATCACCAACCCTTCTTCACTCTTGCCATCCATAAACCTCCTAACCAGCTCCTTTATTTCCTCTCTTCTTACCAACTCAGTCTTATTCTTGC
>OVBX01001814.1:0-23448 GCA_900406325.1 Erucastrum elatum | reverse complement strand
ATATATTTAATTTAAAATACAATTTATGTATAATTAATTTAATATAATTTACATAATTAATTTATTAAATTTATAAATTAATTTAAATAATTTATATAATTAATTTAAAATATAATTTATATATTAATTTTAAGAAAAATATTTAACTCGTAAATTTATTTTAGAAATCAAAATTTTATTTTTTGGATATAAAAATAATTTTATGATATTGTTGAATCAAATAAATGAACTAATTATATATTTTTTCTTAAATTATAAATTATAAATGCAAATGTTCTTTCAAAAGCTTCATATGAGAGCATATGTCAGAGAACATCTGGAGATCATTATCATTTAGTAAATGTTTTTTTGAATATTTTTATAACAAATGTATATTGGATAATGTAAAGCATAACGCTAATGCTAATGTTTTACCAATCAAAGCCTTATTTTATTTGATTAACATTATTAGCTAAAGATAGTTATACGAGATGATATAATCAAAGATGATTAGATGAACTCGATGATCTTCAACAGTTGACAAACTCGTAGTCGACATTTAACTTGCCACGAGCGTATCCCTGTCCGTCAGTATCAATCTGTTTGAAAACGGCCTCGTCTAAGTCTAAACCGCCGTTGCTACACTGATCCACGATTCTCACCGTCGCTTGCGCTCTACTCCCAGTATTCGTCACCTGCATTTGCGTTATGTTTTTTGCTTATTGATGTTTTCTTCCAAAACATTAAGAGCACTAAATAAAACATGGTATATATATATGCACGATCCACCACTTTTTTTATCAGGGCGTTTCCAAAACGTAACATTTGAATTTAGTGTTCTGAAAATTGGTTTAGTTGGCAAATCGATCTGATTTTTCTAAACCGATATTTTAAAAAAAAAATAGATAAAATTTGGTCTATGATGTACGCACTCATCTATGTATTAACCAATATAAAACTTTTAATTACAACGTATACGTAGCACTTTTTTAACAGTTTTTTTGGTCTAAGCAATTTTTTACATATTGGTTGAAATAGATAAATTGACTTACTCTTAAGCATCTACCGCAAGAGTCACGACCACGTGGTCCAGCCGGACCGCAGAAAGCTGTCCAGCCGTACCTCTGACGCCATTCAAGTGGTTGGTTCCCATCCCATGTCGAGCAATACGCACTCACTCGGTAAAGATCCCACCCGTTTTGTGCAGGGTTGTAGAAATGGTAAGTCGCTTCTACGTTAGCTAGCAACACAAACAAGCATATGCTAAGTCTTGAAATGTTTTCTCTATGTTGTTTTTTTAGTCTATAGATGTAGTGGATAGAATAAAGGATTTAATCAAACTGTATTCATAGAAATTTAGGATACTATAAAATGACTAACTTAACCTAATTAAAAATGTGGACCGTCGTTTGTTACACATTCCATGGCTGTTGAACAGTCTTCAATTATAAGTTATGAAGATAAAAAGAAGAGAATTTTTATCATCACTAGGTAAGAAATCCGTGCGATATTTTATAAAAACAAATAAATTATATTTTTAAATGAAAATTTAGATTTGCTTTGGTTTTTGGTTATGGTTATATTAAGTTCAACAAACATAAAACCATAAAGTTTTAATGCAAATTTAATATTAAAAAAAACAAATAATTTTAATAATGATAAAATATAATATATCTACCTTGTTAAAGTATATGTCATGTTATTTTAAAATTTTTGTAATTATTTGATCAAAAGATGTTTATTGTTAATTTTTTAAAAAAATTTTCATATATCATGAAAATAAGCAGCAAGAAAAATTTGTGATTATATTTGAGTGTATATTATTTAAGTAAAATATAATTTATAGATAGTTTTTTTGCTGTAACTGAAAGATATAATAGTCAACTAAATATAAGAAAAAACAAATAAGACATTTCACTAATACTAATTATACACTGTTTTAGTCAATTAAACGTATATCAGTTTATGTTGCTTAATTATTTTATGTAATCATCTAATAAATAGATAGATATATAAATAATATTTCTATTACTTTGAAAATATTTTTTTGTATTTTTTTAAATTATGTTTTAAGAGAAATGATATTTCTTTTTCTAATATCAAGATTATTTGTTTGAATTTTTTTTAATGAAATCACATTTTATACAAATATAGATATAAAGAAAGTATTTTCTTACTTCAAAATTCTATTTTATGTTATTTAAAAATATATTTTAAATGGAATATTACTATTTTGTGAACTTTCCTTTTGATTGAATATACATATATTTTTGTTTTAAATTCATTTATTAAACTTTATATTTTTTTCATTTTTATTATATATGTTATTTGGAAATAAAAATTAAAAGCAAACTAAATAAAAAATCAATAAATAGTATTTAAATGCAATTTTTTTTTTAATTTATATAGGGATCAGTGTAATCAATCGTCGTGATAATTAACTTGAGCACGACACATAAAAAAATCACTTCTCAATAATATTGCTAAGATTTAGAAACACAATTAAGTTGTGCATTTTATGATTTTTGCAATTATTTTAAAATGTTTTGGTAGAGTTTATTAGTTTAAACAACAAACCTAAATCTTTTCTTTTATAAAAAGTTAAATGATATTTTGGTATGGTTTAACAGAAAACACTTAACAGTCAGTGGCGGATCTAGAACCATTTGTAGTTGGGGGGCACAATACCAAAAACAAAACAAAAACATTATGAACTGGGGGCACATTTTTGTTTATTCACTAAACCAAGAACAATTTAATCAAATTATATTAAGTTGTTTAGGAAAGAACAAAAAAGAGTAGGGGGCACATGCCTCCGTACCGGTAAGCCTACGTCCGCCCCTGTTAACAGTGCAATTTAATCATGTATTTTAATAAAGTTTAAATATAAGAATAATTCATTTAAGAGTGTTATTTAATCATGTATTTTAATAAAATTTAAATATAAGCAAAATTCATGTTATTTGAATAACAATGATTCTAAATTCTATTTTAAGATCGAGTATTATTAAATATGATATTTATAAATTTAATTTCAAATCTGATGTTATCAATGAATGTTTGTTTTTAAATTCAGTGTTATTCAACTTTAAAAGAATTCAAAGTTTATTGTATTTAAAATTGATTTCATTTCATATGTGGGAAAGTCTCATGAACATGAATAAACGATTAAAATCAAAATCTAATGTATATGCAAAAAAGTTAGACTTTACCAACTAAAACTGTTCAAAATTCTAAATTTGGTGTTCAATTATTTTTTTTTTGTTGATTACGAAACTTCACAATTGATTTTAAATCGTTTGAATAACCACCCCCAATGAAAACCAAATAATTTCAAATTCTAAATTGAAACATTTATGAATCTGAATGGTATGTCATAAACCAAAACTAAAATCCAATAAAAAGAACCTGTGGCGGGGCAGAAAGTGATTAAATAGTTAATATCTCCTTCCGGTTTTACTCCCAACTTGACATTGGTACCGTCGACGAGCCTCACGTCGTAGGAATCCTTTTCTCCATGAGTGAACTCTGCCACCGTAACTGAACTATCTCCGCCGCTGCCAGAACATGTACTAACAGCGCCGCAGTCTCCGATGACGCAACCACCGTAGCCCGAGGAGTCGAATTCACAGCCCGTACGAGCCCAGACGTGGCCTGACCATTCGGAAGAAGGGGTGAGTTGAACGGAAGCGCCTGGATTCAACTGAAATCCCCCGTCACCGAGGTTGTTATCGTCTTTCCTTGTGAGAGTTCCTTGCCAGACGGTGGAAGGACAACTGTCTTCGGTGGCGGAAGCAGCAACTCCGCCTGCTTTTTTTTTCAGAACACAAACCAAAAAAAAAAAGATTAAAGAAAACAATAATGAGAACTACATGTTGTGCAACGGCTATGAACATGATTAATGGGTACTTCTAAGGGTGGGATTCGTAGCTGAATATAAAATGTCTCTTAATTTTTAATTAAAAAAAAACTAAAAACATACTTTTAAATTTTTTATTTAAAAACTGGTTATTATTTTTTTTTATATTCTGTTAGGAACCCTCCGTTAATCATGATCGGAACTATATGTTGTGCAACGAAATGAAACATACTGTACTTACAGAAGAAGAAAAAACAGATGAGATGATGTAATAATGAAACGAGAAAGATAAGTCAGAGAGTATTTTTGTAGTTACTTGTCATGAACATGAAGAATAGAATGTGAAAACTGGAGAGATTTGCCATGCTTTCTGATCGGATTATTTGGATGTGTGAAACAAAAGCCTATATTTATCTCGACCTTTAAAGTAGTTAGAGGTTTACCGTATGTATTTGGTTCGAAAAAGAAACAAGATAATTTGAAAATGACAAGTGTAACTAAAAACGGTGGATAAAAACCCAAGATCTTGGAAACTTAACATGTCGCATACGAAAAAACAAAGAAAGTTGACGAATGAAAGGAAGTAATGTAGGTCTTTGTTGCTTGGCATTTTCATGAAAACAAGAAATTAAGGTGAAAAGGCAGGATTTTTAGAGTGGCATCATATCAAAGACTTTTTCTTCAACAAAGACTCATAATAATTCATAAGGGAGGAGACCCACTCCGTCAAGGGAGACTAATAGAATGGCTAATCACACCTAGAATCACCACATTTGTGTGTGATAAAAGAGATATTGGCATTTACTTAATCATCTATTTTGGCGGGAAATAGCAAAGTTAGAGACTTTTGTAACTTTGCGAGGAAGGAAAGATCTTAGTTGCCTTACTTAAAACTTGCCGTGACGATGGGTCTCCTTTGAACATGTTACACTGGTTAAGGCCGTCCATTAAAAGGGTCAATGTAAAACACAAACCAAAAGAAGATTAAAGAAAAGAATAATGAGAACTAGATGTTGTGCAACGACAAAGTATCAGAACAATATGTTGTGCAGCGAAATTAAACATACTGTACTTACAGAAGAAGAAAAAAATCATCAAAAGGAAGCTGGTTTCTCTCTTAGAAACAGATGAGATGATGTAGAATGTAATAATGAAATGATAAGATATAGAGTGTTTTGTAGTTACTTGTGATGAACATGAAAAATAGAATGTGAAAGCTGGAGAGAATTGCCATGCTTTCTGATCGGATTACTTGGATGTGCGAAACAAAAGCCTATATTAATCTGGACCTTTCGAGTAGCTAGAGGTTCCCAGTTTACTTCAACTTGTATGGACACAAAGCTTCACTGTCTGTATTTGTTTTGTAATAAATATTTTGAAAATGAGAGGTTCTCGGCTTTTCTTCAACTTGTATGGACCACAGATCATTTGAGAATGACAAATCTAACTAAAAACGGTGGATAAAACCAAGAACTTAAGTCTATACGGAAAAAACAAAAACAATTTGACGAATGAAAGAAAGAATTGTAGGTCGTTGGCGGATTCATGAATACCCACCAGTTATGGTAAAAAAGCAGGCGTTTTAAACAAAAATAAGCTATAGCATCAACTCAAAGTCTTCTTCTCCAACAAAGACCCATAATTCATGGGGCACGCTCCATCAAGGGAGAGGGAGACTAATGGAATGGGTTGAGAAGAGAAGACGGGCTAACTAGACCTAGAGTCAAGTTCATGAACTGAAACCACATTTTGTGTGTGATAAGGAGAAATTGACTTTTACTTAATCATCTGTTTTGGTGGTTAAGCTGGAGACTTTCGTAAATTTTAACGTATGGGTTGTGAAGATTGACACAGACAATCATGTTCATTAATTTGATATATTCTCTTCGCGGAAAAGTACTGGTCGTGCATCTGATTCTACTTATACTCTTCTCCTGACCAGGTGGCTAGTGCTGGATATGGTTCTGACCGCGTTGAAGCCATTACCATTCTTAGTGCAGTAAGATCTGGGGCTAGTTTTTCTTTCTTTATGTGCTACTTAATTATCTCATATTCATAAATCATAATACAAGTTAAAAACAACCCTTCAAATGAAATTTATATCTACAAAACAAGTCCAACTACATTATCGATCTCATTGTTATTCTTCTTCGGCCTCCCCTTGATCATATGAAGGGGAGACTCGGATTCTTTCACTATCAATCTCCAAATTGTTTGCCTGCAACAAAAGTAAATAGAATCAAACAAATGAGAGTGTTGTGATAGTTGTTCAGGTTTTCTCTAGTAGTTAACAACTTGCCTTGGTCATGTGAGGTCTTCCTACCCCCTTTTTCAATCATTCGTTTTCTTGCCTTGCGTTCATTCTTGAGCCACTCACTGTTCTTGTTCTTCATCTTCTGCCTTTCTTTGATCATCTGAAGGAGGGGAGACACATATTCTCCGTTACCAAACTCCAGATTGTTTGCCTACAAACAAAAGTGAGTAAAAAGCCAAAAAAGAAAGAAGTGTGATGATAGTAAAAAAAAAAATAAGCGGTGTGATAGTTGTTGCTCAGGTATTTGTTAAAAACTTGTCTTGGACATCATCGTCGGTTCATTAAAGAGTTTATGCAACCTTTCAAACTCCAGTATTTTTGCCTCGAGCAAATTAATATAACGCTGCATATATTCACAAACATGAGATGAGTCAGTGAATAGATATTAGTAACCTCGGATCATATATAGATAACTCTTTTTTTTTGTTTAATAAAAATAAAAAACTCGCCTTTGATTGCTTGAGAGCCTCGAGATTTTCTGCATCAATTCTAATCATCATCTCCACGGTATCAGTACTCGGTTCAAGAATCGTTTTATGCTTTTCATCCTCAAGGTGCTCAATAAAATCTTCAAAGGTGCGGTAAGGAGAAACAGGGCATGATGCGCAAGCAAACATTTCACATGAGCTTGTTGTGTCCACCACTAATCTTCTTGTCTCCTCCACCACCCCTGAATCTTTCACCAAGCTTTCCCTGTTACTCTCCACCGGAGACCAGGGATGAAGGGTGCGGGTCTTCAGGTTCGAAACTTGGTAGATACGACAGAAGAAGATTGTATCCAACGAGGACACCCATGCAAATATCGCGAGTGTTGAATCCAGAAGACCAGAATCGGTGGCTATGAGCATTATTGACAACGGAGAATGACTAGTACGCGATGCCAAATAGCTTGGCACAATAACAGACAAGCCTGTAATAAAAAGAAATTAAGCCAGTTGAATTTAAACCCTTGGTGTGCCCTAAAAAAACTTTTAGAAGAAGGAAGGAAAGAAAGACTAACCGCTTGAAGTGTGATTAAGAACGACTCCGGTGGAAAAGAGCGTTTTGAGGAACTCATAAGTGATCCCGTACAGGTTTCCACCTGCAACGATTGTGAGCGGGCCATTGTAACCTAGACTCGTCAACTCCGTGTATATTCTCGGAGCTAGTCGACTCGGGTCATACGCATTGGGGAGCGGACAGTTGTCCATGTCCCACCACACCACCGTTTCAGTTTCAGATGTCGCGTACTCAGCCGTCGCTTGCTCACCCTCTTAATCATCCTTTTTCTTTAGAAAACAAAACAGAAACAGACAAAATCAAAACATCAGACAACATAAGAGACTGAAATTCACTGACCTCGGAAACAAAGAGTGAGGTAGATCAAAAACTATCATATCTCTGAAAAACACAACAATTTTTCTTATTGTTTTCTTAGAAACTTCTCAAACTAAAATTTTGAATGTTTATTTTAGATTTTATAGAACAAAAATCCATGATACTTCTATTTATAATGAAACACAATTTCCTTTAACATGAAAAATATAAAAACACAAATCTAACTAAAATGGGAAAATGGTCATTTAAATCATCAACTTTTCATTTTGGTTGAAAAAAAACATGAACTTTCGATTGGACCATTTAAAGCACCAACTTAGCTTGACTAGCCATTTTAAACATCAATTTAGTTTGACTAAACCAAATTACACACAACGTTAACTCAGCTAACAGATTGATTAAACAGAGTTAATCAATGTTACTAATTCCGTTAAGTCCAAACGACGTCGTTTAAAAATATTTTTAAAAACTTGCATATAGGTAGAATCGAACCTATGATCTTAGACACTATCGTTGGAAGGAAAAACCACTACACCACTTGCGTTTTTCTTAACATGAATGATGACTAATACATATTATTCTGCAACCTCTTTTCTACTCTAAATCCCTAAGTAATTTTATAAATATTAAAACTTGTAGATACCTTATTAGTTATTCAAAATTTTGTGACTGTTGTTAAAGATATTAATTTTTATTAATAAATTAATATTATAAAATTATTTATAATATTAATTTTTATTTATAAGTTTTTATTTAAAATAATACTTATAAATAAATAAATGATACTAAATAATTTTTAATTAATAGTAATACAAATTTATTTTTAATTATTATTTTTAATTAAAAATATTTTAGCATTATTAAAAATTATAATTAATAATAACCTGTACGATTTAATTATAATTTTTAATTAAAAATCAATGTTTAAAATCTAAATCCTTATTAATTAATAATTATTATAAATCGTACAAGTTGTTATCAATTATAATTTTTAATAATGCTAGAGGATTTTTAATTAAAAATAAAAATTAAAAACAAAATTTTAGTACTATTAATTAAAAATTATTTAGTATCATTTCGTTATTTATAGTAGTATTTTAAATAAAAATTTATAAATAAAATTAATATTATAAATAAGTTAATAATTATTATAAGTTTTAATATTATTAATAAGAGTCACAAAATTTTGAATAATTAATAAGCTGTTTACAATTTTTAATATTTATAAAATCATTTATGGATTTAGGGCGGAAGAAGAGGTTGCATAATAATATCTATTAGTATTCATACATGTTAAGAAAATCGCAAGTGGTCTAGTGGTAAGTCTTTCCAACAATTGTGTCTAAGGTCATGGGTTTGATTCTACCAAAATGCAAATTTTTTAAAAGATTTTTAAACAACAAAACGACTTAACGGAATTAGTAACGGCGATTAACTCCGTTTAATCAATCGGTTAGCTGAGTTAACGTCGTGTGTAATTTGGTTTAGTCAAACTAAATTGATGTTTAAAATGGCTAGTCAAACTAAATTGATGCTTTAAATGGTCCAAGCGAAAGTTCATGTTTTTTTTCAACCAAAATGAAAAGTTCATGATTTAAATGACCATTTTTCCCTAACTAAAATAGAAAATTTCCTTTCTTATTTTTTAACACATTTCCTTTCTTTTTTTTAACACAATTCCTTTCTTGTCTTGATTTCCTTTAACTACTGTTAATAACCTACTTTCGTTTTTTTTTAACTCAATGAACACTTTTAGAAGAAAAGATTCAAATCTGTATATGTAGTTATTCCTCTTATAACTTTATTTTAGGAAGATTCTTATGTATGTGATGTGGAATATCTCTTTTATCTCCTGTATTTATATGAGTTATAAGCATCTTCTTTAGATGTGCATCTTCCTTACATAGCAAGCAAGCAAAAGAAACATGATAAAAGGAGATAAACTGGACCGAATCCAAACCGGAGCTCCGGATTTAGGAACCGGGGCAGAAAGTGATCAAGTAGTTAGCTCGGGAGCAGGTGAAGTACTTGTGTCATATGCGTAGCTATAGGCGTAAGGGCAAGCTTTCTTGAAGATCCTCGAGTAATCCGTCGGAGGACAAGTTTCCGACTTATCGTAAGCTCCCGTGCAGCAATATTCCGGCATGTTAAACACCTTGCAGGCGTTCTTGCACGCCACCACGTTGTTCTGTGGATCCACGACACGAAGCTCGTTAGGGCAAATCGCGTTGAGGTCGGAGGAGCAGCCTGCGTATTTGCAATCTCCGCTACCTCCTTGAGGTTTTACCCCAATCTTGATGTTGTAGCGGTCGACGAGACTCACGTCGTAGTAATCATTGGGTCCGATAGTGAATTCGGCCAGTGTGACTGGAGGAACTCCGCCCGCGCCAGCACATTTAAGAACGCCGCCACAGTCTCCGGTAAGGCAGTTGCCTTTGCCGGATGCGCTGAAGCTGCAGCCGGTACGAGCCCAAATGCGACGTGACCATTCAGAAGGAGGGGTGAGCTGTACGGAAGCGCTTGGATTTAATTGAAAACCACCGTTGGCGAGGATGTCGTTTTCGTTGCCGGAGAAAATTCCCGGCCAGACGGTGTAAGTTGCTGATCATTTCAGAGCTGTTTCGTTGACTTGTAAGTCAACTTTGTTTCATTTCGTTGACTTACAAGTCATCCATTAACCACTGGAAACAGCTCTGAAATGATCAGCAACTTCTCAGGCTTAAGAGCTCCATTTGTGCCATATGTGGGACGTTGTATCACCAAAAATGATTTGTTTAATTCCCCTTGAAACCTCTCCTATGTTCCCTGAAAGCCACTGCATCATTGCCTCACTCTCTGCTGAAATGATGTAAGGATTGATGGATGTAAAACTGTTACTCTCCATTACATCAAGCTGGTCATCCTGGTTCTGAAACTGCTGCATAATTTTTTATTTGTATTTAGACATCCAAGTTTTATAAAATGGCCTCTGCTGGTGCGTACTTGTTATAATGTTACCATGCTCACTCTAGGACCACAGTAAGGCTGGAACATATCAGGGAACACCTGAAACTTCTTGACACTTTCTGCAACTTCCTTCACATTTATAAACCCATATAACATCACACTGCTCGCCTCAGATGAAACCAAATTGCTAAAAGAGGTTGGCTGTAGCACGGAAAATATTCTATCATCCAGTTGGGCACCATTTTCATCCATAACTGCAGGTTTCAAACACGCAGTCCAATCGTAAGGCACCTCTGCAGCTTTTGAAACATATATCACCATGGTTTCTTCCCTACTTGTTGAGTTCATCTCCTGCACAACTCCTATCTCATGAACAGGTTCCTTACATGAAATCAGTTTTCTTTTCACAAGAGAACAACTAGGAACTTTAACCAGAAACAAACCATCTTTCTCAACACACTCCAGGACTGCAATTTCACATCTCAGAATAGCCTTTTGGTCAATCTCATGAAATGAGTCGTTCTGGAGAATCACTTCTTGTTCTTGAATATCATTAAGGACATGAATCTTGCTTGAGCTGGTGACAAGCAAATATTAACAAGACGATCACTAGGACTCACAGACAATCCATCCACCGTTGATAAAGCCATCTGCTTCACCATATCTGTCTGAGTTTGAAACATCTCCGCAATTTTGTCAACTATTTTCTCCTCAGGTGCTTCTGTACCTGATGGATTTTTCTTCTGCAGTTCGTTCTCTGTAAAAGAATCACTCACCGCCACAAAGTCAGTAGATTATGTTTCACATCCGGAATCTGCTATGTGATCAAACACAGAAAGTAAACCCTTCGTAATCACAATTTTCTGCATTTTCTGTCACAATTTTCTCCTCAGATTCTTCCATAAGTGATGAGTTTGTCTCCTGCTCTACCTCCATCTCATGAAAAGCATTCTTGTTTTAGCCTGCCTCCTTTCCCAAATTCACTTCTACTAAAAAAAATAATTTCTACTGCAGAACCACTCATATCCAGAGAATTGACGTCATGATGTATCGCAAGCTTCAGTTTCACGTCATCTTGGATCGTTTCAGATTTTCTCCGTGGCTTTCAAGTCATAAGGTACTCATAACATCTATCAGATTCAATTTGCAACCTAATCTTCTCTGGATCATCCTCAGCACCAAATTTCATATTAGATGTCTATCAGTTTGGTACTAAAAATCGCAACAATGGACATGTGACATGATTTACTTAGAATAATATAAGCATTATGTAGTCATCTTAGTTAATAGCCGAAGAACTTTCTTCTTGGTGTCGATTTCAGTTTTGGACGACAAAAATAGACGCCGTGTTGATGATGGCTTTGCTTAGGCTTGTGTGATGTCTAAATGTTTCAGCTAAATATATAAAAGTTTTTGTTTACTATGAACGAACACAACTTCATAAATATATACTGAAGAATTTCAAACAACTTTCATTAAATTACTGAAACAGATGAAGTACAAACAATGGGTAAGGCTCACTAGTCCTTATTATCACAACAAGTTCACACATTCTTACATAAAAGCCCTCAAATAGACAAATACCGTTTACCGCATCAGTACTTTACTAGCCCTTGCTTCTTCAATGAGATTAGTTGAAATTAACACTATATTTAGGCTGTTTAGTAGTTGGAAGAAACAGCCCAAAGTACCTGTCAACCCCATCAGTCGCCTTCTCATTCTCATCGAACATGGCGAATATGTAAGTCTCTATAGCTTTCCCTCGTCTTCTCGGAGATCCTTTCTTCACATGTTGTATCAAATTGTTAATATAAGTCCTTGCATTTTCCGCACTCGCCCCGGGCCCTCCCTGCGTGGGCCAACCGGTCTCCGACACCACGACTTCCAATGATCCGCCTCCCAATTCTTCCAGTGCCGCGTAAACTGAGTCGAGATTGGCGTCGAAGAGGTTTTGGTAATTGTGCTGATTATTGGGGTCAGTGAACTCATTATTGCTCGGTTTTAACAGAGCGAATTCTAGAGCGACGTCGCCGTTCTTGTAGCCGAAGTAAGTGTAGAAATTCACGAGCAGAGGAGATCGCTTGCTCACCAAGAAACCTATCACCGGTTGGAGAAAGTTCCTATACGCACGCCTAAATCTTCCGCGCGAGGGAGGATACGTGTCCACAAAGGCTCCCATGAATGTAGTCGTGGAGACCTTGATTCTGAGGCCTGCTGCGGAAAGCGCTTTATCAATGTTCTTCATAGCCTGCAAGAGAACCGCCGCCCCCGGATCCCCTGGTTTCACCTCATTTCCAACGGATATGTACCTGAATCTGACATCGTTGTACATCTGGACGTTGTCTCGGACCCATGTGTTGGCCGCCGTTTGGCTATCTGCGAGACGTTTTAAGTCGCCTTTGGGAACGTCGAGGATGAACTCGATGTTGGAGCCACGGAGAGCGTCGAGAGCTTCAGGGCTGGGACCGTACATCCGCATTCGCTGGATGTTGTACTGCTTGTACATAGCCACAACATCCGATGGATTTGGTAGGTTATTTCCAACCTGGCCGAAGCATACTCCGATTGGTTCAGCTAGTAATAAAATTGTCATGCAATAAACTATAATCAATAGGGTTATAGAAGATGATTAATGGATTCTACATAAGCTTAAAAGATTAGTAAACACGTGGTGTCGAAGTAGGAAGCCATTAGAAGGCTGAGAAGAAACAGCAAGATTGGTGATGATGCTAACATCCCAACCCCATACATTTTCGGAAATAATACTTTTGAGTTTTTTATATGTTTGAATCGTACCATTTAGCGCCTATTTACGGTGCGAGTCCGGGGTTCAAGTTAGTCAATGCATGCAACGCCGTTAACATATATACTTCTATACTGTGTTTTTCTATACCATGTGGAGAAAGAAATTTATTAAATTTAACTTATATTTAAAAATATTTTTATTAAATATTTTAGATTTTATTATTTTACCAATATTTAATATAGATATATTTTAATTAAATACTAAATTAAGATAAGATAATTTTGTTTATTTAAAATTATATTTAAAAATATATATGTATACTAGATTCTGACCTGCAATTTCAAATGGCGGATATATTTTTGTTTTAATATTTTTCTGAAAATTTTAACTTTTATATTTGTGTTTTTTGTAATCATATTTGTGTTTAGTAGTAATTTAATATAATTTTTAGTAAATATATTAAATATGTCAAGTTGTATAGTTATATATTAGTGTCATATGCATTGCAGAAATTATTTTTAAACTTTATTTCTAAAATTTTCAACATATTATGATTTGTTAGTGGTTACCTAATTATAACATTTGTAATTGTTGTCAAAAAAACTTAGGTAGGTTTCTTATAAAAATATATAGTAAATTATTGAAACAATAGAAATTTAAAAGGCCCACAGAAATATATACTGCGATTTTATTAATGTGTTGTAAGTAGTTTTGAATCTTTGCGTGGTTTAAACATTGTTTTGAGTACATTGTTTTGAAAACATTTTTTTGAAAACCGATTAGACTGGTCGGTCAAACCGTGACTCGCTTTTCTAACCGGTTCCAAATTGTACTATAAATCATATTTGATATACAAACCTGGTAAAAAAATTGACCAAACTCGGTTAAACTGGTGATCCGGTTCAATATTAAAATTTAGTTTTCTCAATTGAAATTACAAAAAAAAAAAAGAAAGAAATGCAAATTTATGACTTTTTCATTAAAATTATATTTTTAAATATTTTCTAAATAATTAGTTTTCATTATACTTGTATAATACTTTTAAGTTTTCATTTTACTTAAGTGTCAATTTTAGTTAGATTCTAGTAATGATATAAAAAATAAATCATTTTATAATTGTTGATCTAGTTATAATACTGAGTCAATGTCCAGTCTGTTTTTATTTGTTGGGTGCGTAGCATGTATTTTTTAATTTATTAGTAAAAAATTGGTCAAATTAAATATAAATTATTGAAAATATATTTATAGATAATTTTTTGCAGATATTAAATTAAAATATTGAAAATATCATTGATATGAATTCCGAGTTATTAAATATTGATATTTAGTTACAAATTTGGTGGGTTTTAATTAACTTCTTGAACTATACGTTGAAAGAAAAACAGATTTGTTTGGTTAATAAATGTTTTTGAATTATGTTTGATTTTATTTATAAAAAAATCCCATCTTTGATATGTATATGACTTTTCAGATATAGAAAAAGCAAATATCTTTTAACTGTTTCACACTTCATGTACACAATATTTTCATATAAAAAGAAAAAAAAAGTTTCTAGTCGACAGTTTTTTAAAGAGTAGTGATCGTGCAGTGTGAAACTAAAGTAGAAAGTGGTTATACATCATTTGGATTAAGTTAGTTATTATTAATAGAATATATAAATAGTTAGACCCAGCATTTATCAATTGGTCATGTTTCTAATATAATAGTATTGATATTTAAATTATAATCTTAGATAGATTTTTAAATTTATTTTTATTGTTTAAATATATTAATTCAATTTGTATTAAACTAATTAAATGATACTTCCTCCGTTTCAATATAGATGATATTTTAGTTGGATTATTCTGTTTTTATTTACATGAAGTTTTGAAATTTTAAGGTTAACCTTTATTTTATTGGAAACTGTTCAACCAATTAGATTTTACAGTTTTTTGTAATTAGTTAACTGATTTTTAAATTATATATTTAAAATACTTGTTTTAAAAAGGATAATTTTCTTAATCTTTGTTCATTTAGCCAAAACATCAAGTATTATGAAACAGAGGAAGTATAAAATTTATAATTATCAAAAAAATAAAATAAACACAAAGATGGTTTGAAGTCACAGCTCAAACTTAGGAGGTTCTACCACACATTCTTTTATAGCATTTATAGCATTTGGTTAGTTTGATTTACCCTCTTTCTTAGCTGATGTAAATGTTCTTTGTTCTAACTTTTGATCAATAAATTTCACATTTCATCAAAAAGAAATTAAACTAAACAATATTTATAAAATTTATATTTATATATAATAAACTAATGATCTTACGATTAGAAATTTAATTTTAAAAAATATTGTAGTAATTTTTGGAAGTTTTAGTAGTAAAATTGTATAATTATAAAAAGAAAAAGAAAATAAAAAAATATTTCGAAATTTAAAATGTTATATATGAATATATTTATTTTATAGATGATGTATGAGTTATTACCATATTTTTTTAAAAATTTCCAAAAATATAAATCGACACTAAATGTAATATACTCCATCTGTCCCATTTTAAGTGAAGTTTTAGGTTTTTTCACAAAGATTAAAAAAAATACATAATTCTATGTACTTTATCTTGGTTTTATAAAAATAGCATTAAATAAAACAGTTTAACCAATAGAAAAAAGATATAATATTTTATAATTGGCTACAAATTTTAAACAACATTAAATTTTGTCTAGAAAAGTGAGAATATCAGGTAATGGTGACTATCTGCTTCGTTTCCAATAAAAAGACATAGAAAGATGTCAGGTATCCCTTTTTGGGACAAAATGAAAATCCTTAAAAACCACTTAAATTGAGACAGAGGGAGTATGAATTATTGTCATATTTTAAAAAGTTTACCAAAAAATTAAATTAACATTAAATGTAATTATCGGCGTAATATTTTTCGGAAGACATATCATCTTTTTTTAGTAGCCATATCATAATTCAATTTGTATAAAACTAATAAAAATGATATAAATTTTATAACTATCAAAATTTTAAACTAAATAATACTTATAAAATTTATATTTATATATAAGAAACTAATGATCTTACGATTATAATTTTTTTTATAAAAAATTATAGCAATTTTTGGAAGTTTTAGTAATAAAATTGTGTAATTATAAAAAAAAAGTAAAACAAGATTTTGAAATTTAAAATATTTTATATGAATATATTTATTTTATAGATGATGTATGAGTTACTATCATATTTAAAAAAAATCCAAAAATATAAATCGATACTAAATGTAATATATGAGTTATTGTCATATTCTAAAAAGTTTATCAAAAAATAAAATTAATATTAAATATAATTATCCATGTCATATTTTCCGAAAGACATATCATCATTCTTTAGCTGAGAATGATTGTAATGACGATATATGGCAAAATCACTTCGCAAACAATGTATAAAATATATATTTGAAAATTATACGATTATGAGTTCTCTGCACAAACAGCTTTCAATAGCTAGGGTCAATATATAACAATAGACTAAAGAGTCAAATGAGATGGATAAATCGGAAAATACTCAAATTTAAGTGGCTGCTGTGTTTTTCAGTCATAGGTTCGATCATGGTATTGTGAGACGTTTATCACACGTCAATCTCGTGTGAACTAATATTAAGTTATTAACTGTTCCTTTACGCTATTAATAAGGGAAAATTGGCATCTATGCCCATATGGGGAAGTCTAATTTGAAACTTACCTATGAGTTGACAGCATCAATTTTATTCCTATAATACCCTTATTTTCCCTTCTCTTTCTTATGTTTCTCTTTCCTCTGCGTTTTCTTTCCTCTGCGTGTTCCTTCCTCTTTTTTTTTCTGCAACTACATCTCTTACTTCCAATTCTAATTCATTATCCAAATCACTATCCTCTTCTCTGATTCTAAATCATTATCCGGATCTTCCACATATGTGACGGCCGAGACCACGCTATTTTGGAGCGGAGCTAAGAAAATCCAGATTTACGGATTGAATTCTTAGCGTCGATATAAGTTCCCACATAATCTTCTAAAAATTCATTCGTGAGAAAACCTAACCGGAGTACTTGTCTAAGCCTAAAATAGGAAAGAGAAAAATGAATCGGTAAAGGTGTTTCACAATTTTGGATAACAACAATGTTAACCAACATTTTCTTTTGTACCTGATATTAATTATATTAACCGACATTTTCTTTTGTAAGAGATTCCAAAAAATGTTTTTCAGCTAATACATGATTTGTTAAGGATAAATAATATGATACATTGTTTGTGTGTTGTTATATTTATTTGATATAATGATTTGTAAGATGTTACTAAATAATAACATCATTTAATACATTCTCTGTTAGTTGATAAGTAATTGGTTAACTGATACATTGTTTGATATACATTTTGTTATCTGATACATGAATTGTTACATGATACAAATTTTATTAGCTGGTTCATGAATTGGTAGAAAATAATAAGTATTATTTATTCTTTATGTTATTGTTTCTTTTAATACTTATACAGATATGATAACATGTTAAGAAAAGATGTATTATATGAAAAATTAAAATACTATGATATATTTTTTTCATATATTCTCAATCATTTTCATTATCAATTACATTATTTGTTAACATGGTAACAATTGTTGTAACATGCTAAGTNTTTTTTTTGTCGACCAGATACAGACTCATGTAGACTCTGTAAACCAAACAGGTAGCTCTGTATACATATGGACAGTAAACGACGATTGCTGCCTCACACCTCGTGCTAAGCTAATCGTTAACTTAAAATACTATGATATATTTTTTTTCCATATACTCTCAATCATTTTTATTTTCAATTACATTACTTGTTAACATGGTAACAATTGTTGTAGCATGCTAAGTTAATCGTTAACTATTTTACTATTTTACAGCTACATTCTTACATGTTAACACTTTTTGTATCAGCTCTTACGAAATTGTTGTCCCAATGCTAATATGATAAAAAGAAGGGAGTGTCCTCATAAAAATGACGTCGATTTTAGATCTGGGCAGTTGGGAGATTCGAAAAAAAATTGATGAACCCAGATTTTTTGAAAACCAAGGATGATTAATGATGAAAAAAAATAAAAATGAAGAGAAATCATTACTATATTAAAAATACAAGAAATGATAAAGCTTTGTGGTCATTAGAGGTGCTATAATTATCTGAAATTTTTCAAAGAGAAAAAGAAGAAACAGAAACGAAGGAGAAGAAGAAAGAAGAAAGAAGAAAGAAGAATGAAGATGATAGTAGGGGTATTTCTGGAAATCTGAAGAGAAAAATCAACAGTGTTCTAGCTTTGTGTCTTGTCATAGGCAAACTCCTAATATACACGTTCAATATGGGTATTTAGACAATTGTCCCTATTAATAATAGGCTTTAGACAAAAAAAAGGCTTTAGAGTTTAGCCACTAAGGTTAGACTATTCTTGGAGCTCATCATTGGGTGCCTACAGTATATTGAAAAAGATATTCGTCTCAGGTTCCTGATTAATATAACTTTCTTTTTTTTTGAAAAAAAATTAAACTTGGATTTATGAAAGTCACTCACCTAACATCCGGTTAGGAAGTGCAGTTCACGACAGATCCTCTCCCAAATTTTCATACGGATGTATCCGTAGCCGTGATGAACATAAATGTGACTTAGTTTTCGCAGAAGTAAAATCAAATCCAAAATGTGTATGCATCCAAAACCTGTCCATTACCACTAAGGATGTTAAATGGACTGTCCATGTAGAATCGGCAAGTCCAACCGGATAAAATAGTTTATTGGACATTATATTTTTTAAGCTCATATTATATCAAGTCCAAATCGTGCAAACCAAATAGGCTCATTCTAAATGAGCATTCCATGAGGTCCAAATCAATTTTCTACTTGAACATATTAAAATCATAAAAAAAACATAACTTTATACTTAATTTATATATTTTACATATCCAAAACATAAATAATTTCATATATCAAGGTTCATTCACTAAAATTTACTATTTTGACGGTAAAATATGATTCTATGGGTTTTGATGGGAAAACATGATTTTATGTTTTTGACCGGAAAAACGTAATTTCATGGTTTTGGCGGAATTCATGTTTTTGCGGTTTGGGCGGTAAAACACAATTCCACGGTTTTGACGGTAAAACGTAATTTCACGGTTTTGACGAGAAAACGCGATTTACCACTTTTTCAGTGCTTCAAAATTTAAAATAATTTTTAGTCTAATGATTTATACTTATTTGAAAAATACATTTCCGCGAAAATCAGACTAATTCACCTTCAGAGTTCATGTGTTTTTTCCTATATGACATAATATAGCATATTTATGCAATAAACTGATTTTTTTACAGTGATGGACTTGTGTATTTAGTGCAAGTGATATATCATATTAGAAAATTGTTTTCACTACAGTTGTAAATAAATTTATTTTAAAAACTTGCCTTAAGCCCTATAATTCTTGGCATGACAATGCTTTAGCTAATACGTTAGACACTAAAGTAGGCATGGCCATTTTATCCGGATCCGAAAATCCGACCCAAAATCGACCTGAAAATTTTTGACTCGATCCGAAACAGATCTGATTTTTGTACCCTATTAGCCCTTGTTGTGAAGGATCTGCGGGTCTTGGATCCAACCCGACCCAAACCCGAGACCCAAGTGGGGTATCCGAAAACTCAAAACTTCTAGTATAGATTAGGTATATATGGATGTTTCAGTTTATTTTTGGTATTATGGGTACTAAGATGTGGACCCTTGTGAAACCGCAGGGGAAAAGTTAATAATAAGTTTTCAATATTAAATTTTAAAAAATGAAAATATATAATTATTTAAAATATACATAACTGATATAGTTAATATACAAAATTATAGATGAAAATTAGATTATTAGACCATTGTTATAAATAAAAGATATTGAAAACACTAATGTCCAAGTGATGCAACCTTTTAATAGTATTAAATTTTTAACATTATTTTAAAAAATATTATATATTAAATGCTTAAAACAAAAATGCTAATATCTAAATGTTTAAAAATTATATAACTGCTATAGTAAAAAAAGCATTGAAGAAGAAAATAAGATTATTCAAAACACTTATGGCAAAGTGATGCATTCCTTCAGAACTATTAGGTTAACCAATAAATATTAAATTGTTATAGGTTTCTGTTTTAAAATTATGAATGAAATAATGTGAAGTAGTAAAAGAGAGAAAAAGAAACAAAGTTGTTATAGCTTTATGTTCCGAAGAAAAATCAATACATAAGATTCTGAAAAGGTACAAGTTTCTGTTTTAAAAAGGTTCAATAGATTATTTTGAAAGGAAGGCGTTGGTTAGAAATGACAAAAGACCACGTTTCTTCTTTTTTTAACGATGATGTCATCGTTTTAAACAAAACAAATTTTATCCGTTAGATTGAATGATTAAATCAAACTTGACCACTGGATTAAAAAAAAAATCTATAAAAAATGATGTCAGCAGGAAAGCAAAATTGGTTTGCTATTATATTTAGATTTTAATAAGTTTCAAATTTTAGTTTTGTGTATGGTTTTAGGTTTCGGATAAAAGTTTAGATTTTAAAAAATATAACTGGAATAATCAGATAAAATTTTGGATTTTTTCATGTCCTTGGATCATAATTTAGATAATTTTCTCATATTTTTTTAGTATTTAAATATTTTCAGATATTTTCACTATGTAAAATTACAGTTAGTCCATTGTGACCAAACAAAAAACAAAACTCATTTTTATTAATATAGCCCGGTAAGTCGTCGAAACGACTTCCAAGTAAATCTTCTGGTGTTGTTAATCTTAAAAATATTTTTTTTAAAAAATATTTTGACAAGTGAAAAATTAATAGCATGTAATTATAAACAATTTTTAGTAATGTACATTTAGATATAATAAAATTAAATAGTTTTCAACATAGATGAGTGAAATTAATTGATCATGATATCCTTTGGTTTAGGGTTTGCCAACATATATTGTAGTATTGTATATATTCTTAGGTTAGAGTTTGGAAAGCTTAAATATTTTTGTGAAAAATTAATTTTTTATCTATATGTATTTATTTATGTGTATAGTAAACCCTTTTCAAATTTAATTCCATTTTATGAAATGTTTACATGGAAGTCGTCTAAGATAAGTAAGGTTTGACCAGAACCTCAGAATAAAATCATGGACGACTTTCGTGTAAGTCGTCTGATGGACGACTTCGATGTAAGTCGTCTAGAAAAATAATTTGTTTATCTTATTTTTTTATTGCAAAACTAACCTGAGACGACTTACATGGAAGTCGTCCAGGAAAAGTAAAATTTCTGAGACAATCCGGTCAAATGCAAAACTAACATATTTACCTTAGACGACTTACATGAAGCGTCTCAAATTTTCCTTTTTAACAAACAAAGATGAACTGTAAGTCGTCAATAAAAATACATTTATAAGTCGATTACAAAACTAACATCTGCATAACCAGAAGATTTCCATGTAAGGCGTCTAAAGCCAGACGACTTTCGGGTAAGTCGTCTGGACGAAGAGATCTAGAAAAAAAACTAATTCCATAGTTTTAACTAGTGAAATAACTTGTTTAGCACACAAAACTCTTATCCAAACATCTATAATCTCAAACAAAAGTGACTTACCAAAAATCGTAAGCTTCAATGGCTCTATGAACCATAAACAATTCAGAATTAAAATTTTGGCGTTTTTTAGGATGAATATAGAAAGAAAGTGAAACATATGTTGTTTTTAGTTCATAAGAATTGAGAAAGAATGAGTGTAAATCAATTTGAGGTGCATTAAGAGCTTCAAATTGTTTGTTCATGGTGGTTGGTGTATTGATGACAACAATAATTTGTAAACATTTGAAGATGATAAGGTTGAAAGAATAAAAAGGCAATTTTTGAAAGAAAAAAACTAATGGCATTTTCGTGAATAATACGAACTTGAGGATGAATCATGCAGAAAAATAAACATTGGTTAGTTTTAGTTTGACTTTGAGTTTGAGTCAATTTTGCAAATAACCTATAATATTATTTACTGTTTTTATAATTTTTATTATTAATATTATTTTATATTTAAAATAATATTTATTATAGAAGCTTATTTGGTGCAGTGATTTGACTAAAGATTCATTAATGTTTTTACACCAAAAAAATTGGGGTTCAAACCCTAATACCAAATTTTGCAGATTATGCAGAAACAAATTACAAGAGATCTTTAATCTGGTGCAAGGCGTACCATTGGACATGTATCTCATAACATGGCTCGGTATGATACAGTCAAGCGTGTATTATTAGAAAGTGGTAGAATCGTCGGCTGTAATCTATATAGCATTTGCATTGTTGTAATAACATAATTAATCGGACGTTCAGAATAAATATTTAACAGTTTTAGCAGCTAATGTTTTACAGCCGCAACGACTGATCTAAAACAACCACCTAAAATGAAAGTCCTTCATAGTTGAATAAAAATAGAGTAGTTAGACAAACAATATATAGACATATTTAATGTTGTAAAGATAAATCTTTAACTATAAACACATTAGTGTTTCATATCAAGTTCAATTAAATATACTTTTCCAAAATGTAGATATGGTAAAAGTGTTTCGTAAATATTTTTCCGAATTAATGAATAGGTTATATATTCAATAATTTTTTATTAATATATTTTGAACTAAAAATATTAGATATAGCCATTATAATGTTTTCTACTTGAAGGATTTTGATGTTGTTGTGATCATGGTAATATCTACATATATATATATATATATATNATATATATATATATATATATATATATATATATATATATATATATATATATATAAATCCACAGCATACTGCAAAAAAAATTTAGACTTCATCAACGTAAACTATTTTAAAATTTCTAGCAATTGATTTTAAATCGATTGAATAACACCCCCAGCGAAAACCAAATAATTTCAAATTCTAAATTCTTTTTTTTTCAAATTCTAAATTCAATTCCCAAACATTTACGAATCTCATAAACCAAAACTAAAAACCAATAAAAAGAACCTGTAGCGGGGCAGAAAGTGATCAAATAGTTATTATCTCCTTGGGGTTTTACTCCCAACTTGATATTGGTACTGTCAACGAGCCTCACGTCGTTTTCTCCATGACTAAGTTCTGCCATTGTAACTGAACTATCTCTGTCGCTGAAAGAACATGGAGCACCGAAGCCGCCGATGCCGCAGTTTCCGGTTACGCAACCACCGTAGCCCGAGGAGTCGAATTCACAGCCCGTACGAGCCCAGACGTGGCCTG
>OVBX01001813.1:0-23459 GCA_900406325.1 Erucastrum elatum | reverse complement strand
AACTAATTTTAATATGTTTTCATAATTTTTTAACACACAATATGTTATAATAATTATCTTAGAAAATCATTATTTTGGAATTTTAAAAATTAAACAAACACAGAAAATATTCACAACTCGGCCAGTAACCGTCTGAAAAATACCGTGCCAAAAAAGCAAAAAAAAAGACCTTCTGAAAAATATATGCAGGTCGTCTTATTTCACTTTAACAATAACAAATAAAATCAAAAGTCTTATTTAATATAATCTTACTCCAACAATTCTCATTTAAAATTTTCTTATAACACAAGTATCTTAGAAGTATTGGTTAAGTTCAGTAAAAACTACTTATTTTATCTTACATTTTCATTATTTTAATCACCTCTTTGATACCATATTTTTACGAAATATGATCATCTAAAGCACATACTATTATACTATTCTAATTATATCCATCACATTTAAATATATTCTAAATTTCCTGGACCCAAATGTAAAATTATTTAATGACTTTTAAAATTTGCTATTATTATTTATTTCATTATCGATCGCTCACTTTCACTTTGACAAAAATAGACATCATCAAACACTTCAAAGGAAGAATAATAGTTAAGTTCAATGCTAGAGTTTAAGAAAAGACTCTCAGCAACAAATAAGAAGATTATCATCAAAAAAACACAACTAAGAAGAACTTTCCATCCTCTTCCAACTTATATATGTATTCTGAAGTCAATCTTGCTATTTTTGCCCAACTTATAAAAACAATTATTACAAAACAAAGTGAGCAGATAAAACTACATATAACATTCAAACAACATAAATCATAGCATCTATCTCTTCTAATGCTAGATTATACACTCTTAATTTTTTTTATAAAATATAGATATTCTACAGTATTTTATATTTACACAAAAAATTAATAGTAACATGTTAAAAGGTGATTTCCGCGCGTAGCGCGGACAATAGATCTAGTATAATTAATTATCCAGGCTCGGTTTAATAAAAACCCAATTGATAATTAATATACAATATTTTATTACTATTGAATATGATATGAAAACTATGATAAAATCAATTAAGAAATACAAAAAAAGTTGTGACGATAATTGTCGGTTGCATTATGCAAATTACTTTTCAAATGTTTATAATTTTAAGCTAATGAAAAGAGAGATTATAAAGTTTGTGATGTATAAGTTTCAAAAAAAAAGTTTGTGATGTAGTACACTTACTTTTATGGAGATTTCAAAACAAAAACACAATAAATCCCGAGTCTCCACAGTGCTAATGGTACGAACGTGAATGCAAAACATACACAGACACGAGGATATAATTGCAAATTAGCTTAGAAATATAGTAAGAAGTAAAGAAAGATGTTGACTGCTATTTTCTGACCGCCATGAAATGAGACCCCTATGAACTTAGTACGTACGTTCCGAGGCTTAAAGGTCCATAAGTTTGTGTTTCGTCCCTATTTACCATGTACGTTTTAGATTTTAACCTGTCAGGTGCTTTTGCTTGCGTCAGTGTCTCTGGTCTGCCTGAACTGAAATAACAAAGAACACAGAAACAATCTCAACAACTTCTGAATATTATTTTTATTAAAAGTTTTTTAGACAAATTACACACAATTTGTCTATCCAGATTTACTTGACTTCACAATACGTGAATCAACACTGAACAACTTCTACCTTACTCGAGACTAAGATCGACCCAATCTCTCTCTCTCAGTAATATTAAGTTTTTCTCTCAAAAACGCTTACCTAATCAATGTTCAAAATCGTCCATTATATCATGGACGAGCTGATCTTGTTACAAGATAACTCTCAATCAAATATTTTAATTCCTAAAATATCTCCACTTGAAGTTTATCTCCACGTCATCGCCAATCTTCTGGACTTGTTCAACATTATCTCGGATTGAACACTTCAGCAGTTTCCTAGACTCAACGATCTCCCCATTTTTTACTGAGTTTTACAACTCAAGCGTACTAGCTAACAATTGTAGTTAACTCCCCCTTAACTGAGTAACTTCAAACTGAAACAACTCTTCAATTTCTCCTTGTTTTAGTGACAAAACTCTTTGAAAATCTCCATAGCTTAAGCATTCGTTTCATTAACACGCCTGAGTATACCTCGAACAACTTCAGTATTAACACATCTCCTTTTGACATGTGTGCATCCCAATTTTTCTGAACATGCTATGTTGCTCATAAGCTCTTGAACACTGCTAGTCTCCTTACATTTGGAGTACAAATCCGATTTTGCAATCCATACCCCATAATAGCTTCTTGGCTCAATAACACTTGTTTTCACTTCAAGCCTTCTTGATATTGTTGATTCGCTCATAGCAAAATCGATGAGTATGTCCAAGTTTCCCACAAGAATAACATCCTTTGTTGAGTCTACGTTCTCCAGCCCTTCTGGACTCAATCTTGCTTTCCAAAGCATAGCAGTATCTCTGTATGTGTCCAGGTTTCCCACAGAAGTAACAATCTTCTTTGACCTTCTGTTTTACCTGTTCAACACGTACTTGTTTGCTTGAACAAGTTTGATTCGATTCAACATTTTTTTGGATTAATATCATAAACTGGTTCAGCTCGAACAAAATTAGTGAGATATGCTTGACTTGATCCACTGCTAGAGCTTGACACATGATTGCCAATGTAGCCAAGACCCCAATTCTGTTTTGCAGAATGTATCATGGCAAGAAGAGTATCCAAATCCTTTGTTCCTTTGCTCAACATCCTGATCTTCTTGTGATTTTCATTCACATTATGCTCAAGATTTATGCTTTTCTCTTTTTCTTCTGACAAAAGATTTGATAATCTGTTTATCTTTGATTCTAGTTCACTTGTATTTTCCTGTCCAGCTTCTGTCTGCTTGTTCGACCCGTCATCCTTCGTTGAACATGTTGACGTCTCTAACATCAATGTTGTAGGCTTTTCCATCTCCATCATGTTAACAGTAACTTCTAGTTGCGTCTTCTTCTTGATCAGATTCAGATTATCTTTGCTCAATTCAACCCAGCTGTCATAAAGCTTACGATATTCAACATTCACATATATCTCTCCATCACTGTCTGAATCAGAATCAAGTTCAACTTCTTCATCACTTTGTTTACCAACAAGAGCTACAAGATTAAGCTTTTCATCACTTCTCTTCTGAAGATATGGACGTTCAACATCAGATTGTCCCTTGTACACATCATGGCAGTGACAATCACACTTCTTGCTCCTTTTACTAGCACAAAACTCATGTGAGTTAGAGTTCGTTATGTGATCTTTCTCAAACTGCTTTAAAGCCTCCTTAAAGTTTTGTGTCAGCAATTCAACACCCTCGTCCAATTTGAGATTCAATCTTTCATGAAGAACTTGGAATTTGTCACTTTCCTTCTCAGAAGCAAAAACTGTTTGTTTTCCTATCTTGGTTGGACATGTAGCTGCTTCCATCTCTTCAGCTTTAAGAATCCCAACCAACTGTGAAAACTTCATCTTGTATGTGTTCATCCCAACTTTGAACAATGCCTTATAGGATGCAAACTTCTCTGGAAGACATCGTATCATCTTCTTGACCAACTTCTTATCCTTAAAGTTCTTACCAAGGATAATTGCTTCATTTGCAATAGAACTCAACTTTGAGCTAAAACTTGTGATGGATTCTTCTTCAGCCATCCTTAAATTCTCGAACTGAGATGCCAAGTAATCTAGTCTCACTCTTTTAACAGTGGATGTCCCCTCATAATAATTGACAAGTGTGTCCCACGCATCCTTGGCTGAACAACATCCTTGCACAAGTTTAAACTGATCTGAACTAATTGCATTGAAGATTTCTGATAGCGCCTTTGCGTTGAGTCTTGATGCGGTCTTTTCTGCTTTTGTCCACTTATTTTTGAGTTTAGGTATCTCCTCATCATCTTCATTATAGACCGTTGGATCTGTCCATCATGTTTCAAATGCTGTCCAAACTCTCTTCAATCCCTTTGAGTTGTTGTTTCATGCGTACCTTCCAGTGTCCAAAGTTATTTTCATCCAACATTAGTGATTTATGAACAGCCATAAACTCTGGTGTTTCCATGTTCCTCGCAGGATCTCAACCTATTATAGATATCTAGATCTAGGTAGGTGACCTGCTCTGATACCAAATGAAAGAACAAAGAACACATAAACAATCTCAACAACTTCTGAATATTACTTTTATTAGAAGTTCTTTAGACAAATTACACACAATCTATCTAGCCATATTTACTTGACTTCACAACACGTGAATCAACACTGAACAACTTCTACCTTACTCGAGACTAAGATCGACCCAATCTCTCTCTCTCTCTCTCTCAGTAATATTAAGTTTTTCTCTCAAAAACGCTTACCTAATCAAGGCTCAGACTCGTCCATTATATCCTGGACGAGCTGATCTTGTTACAAGATAACTCTCAATCTAATATTTTAATTCCTAAAATATCTCCACTTGAAGTTTGTCTCCACGTCATCGCCAATCTTCCGGACCTGTTCAACATTGTCTCGGATTGAACACTTCAGCAGTTTCCTAGACTCAACATGAACAAGTGTTTGTTTCGTTTTAAAATAGAAGCAACGACATTCCACATGATTGAATTTTTGGAATAGTGTCTTCAGACTCGTTTGCTGGAGTTCGTGGCTGGTAGGCTTTGATGAATTTTTAGTATTTGTAAAGAGTAACACCATGAAATGAGAAAATATCTCAACCCCTTAAACCACAAGTGTTGAGGATGTATTATACCCATCCACTAAGTCCATCGAACAAAAGGCCCATTCTAGCAAGTCAACTTATCAGCAGCTCGGAAGCCGATACTCGGAGCCGACGGCTCAGCTACAGACTATTTTTTGTCGAATAAAGGGCGAGCAAGAAGCCGTCGACTCAGCAACTCGGGACGAGCACCTAACAAGCGGGCCCGAAGGCCGACAAGGCCTAACTTATTGGGAGTGAACTAGGTCAAGTCACATCCGGACATAGGCTATAAAAGGAGGAGGAAGCAAAGGAAAAAGGGATCGACATTTAGCTACACAAACTTAGCGGCGAGATTAGGGTTTTCATCCGTACATCATCTCTCTGCTATTTGTACTTTTCCCGGTTAAGCTCTCCGAGCTCTGGCTTTCTGTTTACTTTCTCCACCTTTGTAACATCTCCTCATCAATCTAATAAACACCTTTGTTCGACCCATTTCTAAGTATTTTTTATTTCACCGAGACCAAACTCACCTTAAACAACAAGCCCCGACGAGATCGCCGATGGAGAGCGACCCACCAGTAAATACCATCACATGCAACACGGACAAGCCTGGATCGTAGTGACAGCAAAAGCGGGCTTTGGCTGGGTTTTCTTTGACTCTTCTGCCCTAGAGATCAACATAGTCTTTTCTAGACAATCACATGTCTCATCTGCCGCTTTTGCTGGGTTTTCTTCGACTCTTCTGCCCTAGAGATCAACATAGTCTCTTTTAGACAATCACATGTCTCATCTGCCTGCATGGTCAAGGCGTTGGACGTGAGGCCCGTGCGAGAGGCTTCATCCATACTTTGATCAGATTCACAAGTGCTCATGAGAGCAATCACCAAAAAACGAGAATGGATATAGCTTTTTGGAGTTTTTCCGAATATCTTTCTCTGTCAAACACTTGAATTTTTGTCGTTTTACTTTCCTCTCTAGAAACCCTAATGGGCTGTCGGACTCTATTGCTAAAACCCAGCTTCGTATCTGATATATTAGGGAAGACGACATATTTCCACACCAGAACTATAACAATAATAAATGTACACAGAGTTTTGACCTCGTTCTAATTGCACACTACAAAAGTATTACATCCTGCTTCCGTATACAATGAAAGTTCGAAATTCGTTTCCACACAGACCAAGATTTGGTTTGGTTTTAATGGTTTATTACATGAACCGATAGTAAACCAGTTCGTATCAGTACATTAAGTAGGAATCATGAATCTGGAAATTCGAGTGGAGCCTCTAGCGCTCGAGCAAGACTCCATTGTTGATTCCTGCAAAACAGAGATACACAGAGTCAAAACAGAGAAAAACAGAGAGGCAAAAGAACAATACAATAACGAGAAAGAGATAGATAGAAAAAGAGAGAGATGTCAAAATTACTTAACTGATGACAATCATAAACAATCGGAGGAGCAACAACGTTTTTATTTGCAAGAGAGATTGATATTTTAGGGTTGTTAATTTGTTTGACTCGGGTCATGGGTTGGTTTATGTTGATTTAATCGGGTTTTATTTTGTAAACGGGTCATAATCTGGTCGTTTTTGGTTTAGATAAGTTAGTCATTGGTTAAGTATAGGTTTAGGGAATACTAACCAACTTTAAACCGCTATTTGTTTATATTAGTTCGATTTTCAAAGTTTAGGGGGAAACGAGTTTCGAACTTTCATCGTATGTGGAAACGGGTTGATATACTTCTGTGGTGTGTAATTAAGACGAGGTCGAAACTTTGTATACATTTATTACTATGTCACAGTTTAAATCTTTGGACAATCCTAAACCTTTATGTAAAGAGATATTCCAAGGGACGTTTATAGTTTATCCAAAGGTTTATGATTTATTGTTTAGGGTTGATGGTTTAGTATGAATGACTTTACCAATATTAAAAAAATATTTTTTATAGTTTAGGGTTTAGTATGAACGGTTTGTGCAATATTAGTAGAAAAATTTATAGCTACTATTATTTTTTATTTATTTTTTTATCTTTACCCAAGGATTTTAGGTTTACCCAATGGTTTATGGTTTATGATTTAGTCTTTAGAATTTAGAGTTTAGTATAAATGGCTTTACTAATATTTAAAAAAAATCTTTTTTAAGCTACTACTATTTCCTTATTTATTTTTATCATTTTAGTTAAAAACAAATTAAATTCTAAATATTCTCTTTCTTTTTTCGAAAAAAATCTGCATATAAAATAAATAATTCTTATTAGTTGGTGAATTTATAGGTTCAACTTGGGGATGAACTCAAAATTACTCTTTACTTTTGGTGTCCATATAGTCAAATGAGAAAAACGTGTCTTTTATGGCTTTCGATGAAAACGCCAAATCTTTCACCATTAATCNAAAAAAAAAAAAAAAAAAAAAAAAAAAATCACTAGGATGAACGTGTTTGAGAATTAATCTCCTAGATTTATTCATCAGTTACGAGACCTAGATGGAAGAGAATAATCTTATTCGATATGTTGACTAACTCAACAAAACAAAACAATTTAATTAATATACGAGGCCTAGGTCCAACTCGACGCACACATATATGATATATGTTTGATTTCTCTAAACTTAAATTCATTAGAATCTATTAAAAACTATGAACTTAGTCATTATTGTTCCCTCTCATATAAAAGAATAATTTCATCTAAATATCCAATGTGTCATATTTGCTAATTTTTATATTTAACCAAATTTAAATGTTTACAAACTATGTAAATCATACATTTGTTTTAGTTTATATTCTTCATTTAAAACAATAGTAATTTTGACATATGAATACACTACTACCTAGTGTTAGGCATTCGGTTATTCTCACCAATGTCTTCACCCAAAAATTTATTATCCAAAAATGTTCTAAAGCCATTATGTTAAAAACAAGTTCCAACACTAGTCACTGCACAGAATATGACAGTGGTCTTTCCAATCTCGTTGGGTCATGTTGTGGCTCCAGTTCCCGCACCTCCGATCACCTGGTACATCTCCTTCACCGACGGTTAGTAATGCTCCACACAGAGCTGGCTCAAAGAATTAGTGGGTCCTTGGGCAAAAGAAATTTTTAAATTTTTTTTACATATATTTACAGTTTTTTTTTTTAAAAATGGACCCTTATTTCAATATTATTCTTTTAAATTGGACCTTTTTTAATACTATTTTTGCAAAAAAACATTTGGGCTTTGGGGCGTGGGCCCCCTTGCCCCTATGCCTAAGCCGCCTCTGGCTCCACACTCCACCGTATCAGATAGCTCCACATAGAGCAGCGTCGATCTCCATTGTTTGGATTGGATTCGGCATTTTCTTTCTACTTTCTCTTTTCGTCTTAGGTTGATTAGATTAATCACAAATGTTTTGTTTCCTTCTTAGCCTACTTGATCCCTTTATTATGTGTGAGTTGTAGGTTTGTTTGGTTCAATATAACTTTGGATCAGTTATAATCTTATTACATACTAATACTTTAAATTGAAAACTATAGTTGGATCCGTCCGATCTTCATTTTTATGTAAATGAATATTATTTAAATGTCTATCGATTTATATTTTCCAATATTTATCATATTTCTAAATTTTTATAAACACTACAATTGAATAGTTTATGTGCTGTAAAAATAGTGATCCATGTCCGTTTTAAAACTTTTGACAGATTAATATTGATTTACTGATAGATTTAATTGTAAAATCATGTCACTATATTAAAGTTAATTAATATTTGATAGAGTAAAGATATTTTGTTTGGGTTCTAAATTAATTGATTTGGTTTGTTGTGAAAGCTTAAGAAAAATTGATTTGAATAGTTTTTTTTGAAAAAGGTTAGCAACAGTCGATTTGTGTAGTTGGTTGGAAGGGTAAGCATAAATAAATATATGTAGATTGGTAATATTTTACATAGATTAATGATTTACACTGATTTTTATACATATACATCTTAATGTTATATATGAGAAGAAGTTGTAAACTATACAGATAATATTAAGGTAAAAAAATTATTCATACGATAATTTTTTGGACTTATTGAGACCAAGCTCTATGTGAGGTAAATGAACATTGGTTTAATAGAAAAAGGAAATTCAATTTTATTTCGAAATTATTTTAATAGAGAATGGAAGTTATTTTTTTCTTAGGACAACAAATAATTTCGAAATTAATGTTCTAGATTTTTTTTATGATAACCAAATATACAATTTCGTTGTGCAAAAAAAAAAAAATAATTTTGGAATTGATTTATTGCAGGAAAGAAGTTAAATTTTATTTTAGGAAAACACATTAACTAAACTGAAAAAGACATATATTAAAATAGGAAGCTTAATTAATAGTTTCAGTGGCATGCCATTGTAAATAACACTGAAAACTAATGGGCATTTTCTAATTTCCTTCTTAGATAGGATGACTATTCTTTGATAATAAAAAGATAGGATGACAGTTCAACGGTTAAGGGATATACGTAAAAAAAATTTCCCTGACCTTTTGTTCTTGATGGAGACGAAGCAGCAATTTCAGTATATGAATGATTTACGGTTACAGTTGGGTTACGACGAGATGGTTACAGTAGATCCGGTGGGTCGAAGTGGTGGATTAGCTTTACTTTGGAAGAGGAGTTACGATGTTGAGGTCCTGTCAAGCAGTAACAGGATCATTGACATCAGAGTAAGATTGGGGTCTCTAGTCTTTTTTGTGTCTTGTGTTTATGGAGACCCGGTTCGAGAGAAACGTAAGCTGGTGTGGAACAATCTAATGACAATTGGGATTAACAGGAATGAGCCTTGGCTTCTTCTGGGTGATTTCAATGAATTGATGAACAATAGTGAGAAAGAGGGGGGAGCGATAAGACATGACTCCACCTTCTGGGATTTCCGGAACCTTGCAAGCTGTTGCAAAATTAAGGAGATTAGAAGCTCAGGGAATTTTCTATCCTGGGCTGGGACGAGAGACAAAGCTTGGGTTAAGTGCAAACTAGATCGAAGCTTTGGAAACAATGAGTGGTTTAAACTCTTTCCTCGATCAAAAACAGAGTACAAACGCATGTATGCGTCGGATCACAGGCCTATAAAAGTGAGTTTTGTTCTGGAAGCTGATGAGGGAGGTCAAGGGCGTTTCTACTTTGACCAGAGGATGGTGGGAAAAGAAGGTTTTGAGGAAGCTGTTACTAGAGGATGGAACAAGGCAAATGAGAATGGAGCTACCCATATCATGGATCGTATTGCCAGTTGCAGAAGGGAGTTGGCAAAATGGAAAAGAGCCACCAACATTAATTCCCGCAGCAACATTGAACGTCTATCGAACAAGCTGGAGGCTGAGATTAATAAAAGATATCCTGATCATCAAATGATGAAGAACCTCAAAACAGAGCTAGCTGAGGCTCATAGACAGGAAGAACTCTTTTGGCGCCAGAAAAGTCGAGAGCTTTGGCTGCGAGAAGGAGACAAGAACACCTCCTTCTTCCACAACAGTGTAAAAGGGAGACAGATGCAGAATAAAGTCTTGATGCTCCAAGATGACAGTGGAACTGAGTATTTCTCTGAGGGAGCAAAAGGGAACTTAGCTGTGGAGTATTTTACTGACCTGTTCATGAGTTCCAATCCACATGATTTGGAAACTCTATTTAATGGTTTCGAGAGCAGGGTTACACCGGAGATGAATGAACTGCTCACGAGACCAATAACCACGGAGGAGATAAAAATGGCGGCTTTCAACATCAGAGGAAACAGTGCACCTGGAGAGGATGGACTAACCGGATTTTTTTATAAAAAATTCTGGCATATTGTTGGTCCATCTGTTGTGGAAGAGGTCCAGAGTTTCTTCAATTCAGCGTCTCTACCTAGTGGCTGGAACCATACTCAGTTGTGTCTGCTGCCTAAGATTCAGAAGCCTGTAAAAATGTCTGATATGAGACCAATCAGCTTATGTGCAGTCCAGTACAAGATTGTTTCTAAGATAATCTGCCAGAGATTCAAAACCGTCATGCCTAGTATTATATCAGAGACGCAAGGAGCTTTTGTCGCTGGTAGACTCATATCTGACAATATCATTGTGGCTCATGAAATGGTGCATGGTCTCAGAACTAATGAGGCTCTCGGAAAACAGTTTATGGCAATCAAGACAGACATGTCTAAAGCTTACGATAGAGTTGAATGGTCCTTTTTGGAAACACTCCTGGAGAAGATAGGCTTTGACAGAGTCTGGACTCGGTGGGTAATGGCTTGTGTAAGCACTGTATCATACACGGTTCTATTGAATGGACAATCACATGGGTTCATTAAACCGGAGAGAGGAATTCGTCAAGGCGGTCCAATGTCTCCTTTCTTATTTATCCTCTGTGCTGAAGCTCTTGTTCACGTCCTTAACATGGCGGAGAAGAAGGGAGAGCTACACGGCATAAGGTTAAGTCCTCAGGGTCCGGCTGTGCATCATTTACTTTTTGCTGATGATAGTCAATTGATGTGTAAGGCGGATGAGGCAGAGAGCACATCTATTGTGGAATGTCTACGACGTTATGGTGAAGCATCCGGACAAGTGATAAATAAACTCAAGTCTTCGGTTATCTTTGGCTCAAAGGTGCTTCCCCAAACACGTATGGCTATCAAAGGAATCCTGGGAATAGATAAAGAAGGAGGAGATGGGACTTATCTAGGCCTGCCTGAGTGTTTCCAAGGTTCAAAAAGAGATCTCCTCAATTTCATCAGAGAAAAACTTCATGGAAGACTCAATGGCTGGTTTGCAAAGGCTCTATCGCAAGGAGGTAAAGAGATCCTCCTAAAGTCAATTGCTTTAGCTCTCCCAGTTTATGCAATGTCGGTATTCAAATTGCCCAAAGATTTGTGTGACAAACTGACTAGTGCGATGGTAGAGTACTGGTGGAGTAGTGGTTCTAACAGAAGGAAAATTGTGTGGGTCTCCTGGCAAAAACTCTGTAAGAACAAGGACGAAGGTGGATTGGGATTCCATGATATAAGCAGATTTAATCAATCCCTCCTTGCAAAACAAGCATGGCGCATATTTCAGAATCCAGAGTCGCTTGTAGCTAGAGTGCTTAAGAGTAAGTATTGGAAGAATGGATCTTTCATGGATTGTGGCCTAGGAACGAGGCCGTCTTATGCTTGGAGGAGTATACATTATGGTAGGGAGCTTCTTCTAAAAGGAATGTTCAAAAAGCTCGGGGATGGAACAGAGACGAAGGTCTGGACCGAACACTGGCTGATCGATCCTCTACCGAGACCACCGATGTATCATGTGGATGCCCAAGTTGATCTCACTCTTCGGGTTTCAGAGCTACTGATACCTCACACTGATATCTGGGATGAGCCAAAATTAAGACGTCTCTTTGTCGAGGAAGATGTTGTCAAGATTCTGAGCATGAAAGTTGTCCGACATAAGAGAGATGAAGTCGTGTGGGGTTTTACAAAAAATGGTTTATACTCTTCTCAGAGTGGTTATCGGCTCACAGAGACTATTCGGTATATGAATTCACAGGTTCAACACAGTCTCCCTCCTGTTGAAAAGCAACTATGGAAGAGTATTTGGAAGCTCCAAACTTCACCAAAAATAAGACATTTTGTGTGGAGGGCTCTAGCTGGAGCGCTGGCAGTTTCTGATCAGCTGAGATCGAGAGGAATCCAAGTCGATAATACCTGCAAACTTTGTGGTTCAGGACGAGAAACAGTTTGTCATACCCTTTTCTCCTGTCAAATGGCGCAAGAAGTGTGGAGAAAAGCAGAGCTTCCCTTTCCACAAATGGGGTTGTCATCATCTTCTGTTTTCTTGAATATTTATCACCTTGTTGCGTGTGTAAGAAGCAAAGATGTGCCACACAAGCTAAAAAGAAGCATCCCGTGGCTCTTATGGCACATTTGGAAAGCCAGAAATGGTCTGATCTTTGAGAAGACTAGACTCACACCAGAATCCATCGTAACACTAGCTGAAGAGGAGGCAAACATATGGTTTTCGGTTAACTTCCCGAGTCAAGACCAAGCCCCGGCTCCAGCGCAGATACGATGTAAAAGAAATTTCTTGGTTTCAATAGGACTCCTTATGAGCGTTCTTTATGCAATGTAGGGATGTCTTGGGTGAATGGTTCTGTGAACTGTGGCGCTTCATGGATCATACGTGATACAAGTGGGAAAGTTCTCATGCATAGCAGACGCTCTTATTCGTCGGTTTCATCGCCAGAACTAGCTGAACTTTGGGCACTGTTATGGGCAGTGGAGAGTGTAAAAGACCTGAAATTAAACAATGTGATCTTTGAGTCTCCTTTCCGGATGGCCCGAGCTTGTTTACAGCGTTGGAATGATCAGGTTTCTTTCCTTGAATCCTCGCGTATCTCTGGACTTATCATCTCAAGATTACAACTGATGAATGGATGGAGCTTAGACTATGTCCTCCCGGTTAGAAATTCCATTGCGCAGAGAATAGCAGAAAGCGTGACGTCTCAACAAAGGTATCAATCTTATGTCGCAAGGAATGGTCCGTTCTGGCTCCGTCGGGCGATTGAAGACGAAGCTTAAGCATTATCTGTGCTACTGTCCTGGTTCCACTTCAACGTAGGGCCCCTCCTTTATAGTGGATCCTGTTTTCCTAGCTCTCAATCTCTCATTCCCTACTGGGTTTTGTTTTTTCTTTCCTTAAGCTTATTGTTCTTGCCTTTGGTTTTGTTCTTTTATCACTGGTCTGGGTACCAGTAAAACATCGTGTGACTTTGCCTTTCAAGGCTCAATGAATTTGAAGTGTTAAAAAAAAAGATAGGATGACTATTCTGTCAATTTAATTTATCAGATTAATTAGTATTCTTGATAAAACCACTGAAGAGTTAAGTTAACTAGGAGCGTAGCCCTGCGCAAGCGCGGAGATGTTGACAAATATATGTGTTGTTGTAGTTTTAAAATTAAGGTTTCATGTACTGTTGATGAAAGAAAAATCATATGATGTGATGTTGTGGTGGATCACGTAGAAGCCTAGTTTGAAATGTGAGGAAAAGAGGAGACTGAGCAATTGAATGTGTAGAATGTCTAAGTTTTTATATATTTAATTCACAATAATGTTCATGTATAATGTTTTTAAATCAGTTTTACCCTAAATGCATTTGAAGAAAGCAAATGCCAAGACAATGTATATCTCATTCCTGCATGTATGTTGCCGCTATGGTTTATAATGTTAATAACATGTTTTGCATATTGTTTCAACCATATTAAATATAACGTCAACCTTTTTTACTATTAAATAATATAATTTTTTTTTAAATAATATAAATAGTTATCCTCAGATAAGGTACCTTGCTGCAAATGGATTTAAAAAAAAAACTTGGAAATATGGAAAATATTGGAAAGTCTGAAATACGACATGCATAGTAATTTATGAAAATAAAAAGATGGAAACAGAGTTGGGTTGACGGTTTCATAGCTTTGTTACTTTATTCACGAGGGCGTTTGCAGCCATCCTCTTTTCCCTTAACACCTGATGGCTCGTCACCATGACTTCAAACTTGTTGCTGCTTGAGCAGATGCTTGGCCATCTTCTCCTTTAACAAATAGAGCTTCATTGGTGTTGAAAGTGTGGTAAACAATTGCAAGTGTGTTAGTATGACATGATTTCTATGATAATGTTTCCGAGAAATTATATTATAATACCTTAGAGTTGATGTAGTCATAAACCTATGTGTTGCAAGGTTTGTTGGTTTTCTCTTCTTAATCTTTTGATGAGTTCATATGTATGGGGATAGATCATTTTTCTTTTCATTGATTGCTGTTTTGTGTTTCAGTATCTCTATTTGTTTTGCCTGATTTATGATTGATATCTTTACTGATTAATACTTTCATTGTTAATTGTGATTAAGGTCGGAGACGGAGTTTTATTTCGTATGTTATTAAACATACATAAGACTTTTCATTAACCTGAAAGAAGTTTTATTGGTATGGAAAATGTATGAGGAAATCAAAGCTCTATCATCATATTTATTAGAGGAGGCCATATTTTCCATGTATTTGTTAGCATATTTTTCAATATCTGTGTGAATAATTTTGTAAGGAACCAAAGAACAATAAGACTTGATTTGGCAAATTAAATGTCCTTTTTTGTTTTTTATTTTTTAAAAACAAAAATGAAGTTAACAACAAAGGATTGAGTCGTAACTCAAAAACGAAAAAATAGAATGCTGAAATTCAGAAATAGTTCCTTTATTAAAGAAAAAGAAAATTAGTTCTGACCAAGCTTGACTTTTCAACTGAAATGAAAAAAAAAAAAGAAAAACCGAACATTAAACAGAAAATCCTTTAATCTCTTTCCTTCCTTAGAAACTATGGCTAAGATGGTTTTGCAACTACTGGCTTTAGCTCCATAATCAAGTACACAAACTTGCACACCAAATCGTAGCTGAAATACGTCATGCAAGAACACTTCCATTTCAGGCTTGTGACAGTCCTCACCAGGTTTCATGGCCTCACCAGGCTTGTGATATATCTTTTAGGACGAATACGTGCCAATAAAATTTTGATAGAAGCCAAGTTAGTCTCAAATTTCTCAGGCGATGATTTTTTTAGCTTTCTCCATCACGCCTAAGGACGACATGTTCAGAACAGCAAAAAGGAAAGTTGCTTCCGTATGAGTCGTATGACCAGAGTGAAACGTGATTTCAAGGTGGTGGAGGCGTAAGAACCTGTCTTTAACCTAGAGGTATGAAAGAAAACCTCTTACGTAGTGTGCGTCCATGTTGTTGGACCCCTAAACATCTGTCGAAAGTCCACTGTATTTCTTCGCTAGATGTGGTCTTGACAATCGGTGAGAGGATCAGATTTTTAGAGAGAAGCAGTACCTTAGACGCCAAGTTAAGACAAAATGGGTGACATTAGTGATTGCAACGAAAAAATAGTTTCTAAAAATCATATATACTTAGCTATCATTATCAATACTTTTCACTTTTTAACACCAGTGTCGTTGTCATTAACACAGCAATTTCAACGAAGAGAAGTGCCTGATTTCTCTAGCTACCTGATGCATCCATTGCATGAGACCAAAGAGCAGCCATGTCTTTTAGAGCAGAGAAAGAGGACCAAGAAGTGACTATTGGAGAAGGGAGAAGTTCTTTCCATGACAGCCTTGACCAATAGATCATTAATGTTTTGAAAAATATAGAATCTCATAAACCATATTACTATTTTATTAGCTTTGAAATTACTGGAATGCCGTACAACTTAACGTTTCTTTGCTAGAGATTGCAAACGCCTCCTTGAGCTGGTTGGCTATTTTTTCAGCTCAACTACTTGGTACTGGAACTTGTAAGACTGGCATGTGTTAGTACCTGCAATAAGATTTTGATGTAACACATAATCCGTGAGCTATCTGATAGAATATGGATGTATTATTATTGAATAACCGCCCAACCACCCTCTCTTAGCTCTACATATCAGAGACTAAGCCAATTGGATCAAGATCGCCATTGGGAACAAACCCAAGACTCACCAACTAACTAACTAACTCAATACTCTTGGATCCTCTTATATAGATGAGGCCCAAGTACAACTTGTAACAAACTCTTTAATGATCACGTGACACTTCCTTCTCTTCACTCTCTGATACTTCTTTCTCCTCTCCACTCTTCTTTCTTCTCCTCACATACACTCTATGAGGCATATCAATACCCCCATTGGCAAGATTCAGCTTGTCCTCAAGTGAAAATCCTGGAAACTGATGCTTCAATTCCCCTACCTTAAGCCATGACGCCTCATGATCAGGAAGATGATTCCACTTGAGAAGTACCTCCAAACGTCCCTCTTCATCATAACGAGTATCCATGATCTCTGTTGGCTCAATCACTAACTCATCACTCATCACCGGAGGTAGTGCTAGCGTAACCGCAGAAGATCCAATCACGGGCTTGAGTTGAGATACATGAAACACCGGATGAATGCGTGATCCTTCTGGTAATTGCAAACGATAAGCTACCTTCCCCACACGCCCAATGACCTCGAAGGGACCATAATATTTCGCTGCTAACTTCTGAAACAACCTCCTACTCACCGTTTGTTGCCTATAAGGCCTCAGTTTCAAGTATACTTTCGCTCCCACATCAAACTCCAATTCCCTGCGATGTTTATCAGCCTCATTCTTCATCCTCTCTTGAGCACGCAACAAATTATCTTTGATAGTACTCAAGAACTTTTCTCTTTCCAACAACATCACTTCCAGCTCAAAGTTCTGAGTAGATCCTTCCTCATAAGAAAGCAACGTAGGAGGTTCTCTCCCATAGACCATCTGAAAAGGTGTACACTTCAATGCTGTATGATAGGACGTATTGTACCGTAACTCAGCCCAGAGAACGTATTTCGACCACGTCTTAGGATGAATCGACGCAAAACAGCGAAGGTAAGTTTCCAAACACCTGTTCAGCACCTCCGTTTGACCGTCCGACTGCGGATGAAACGCAGTACTAAAGCGTAATCGAGTTTCAGCGGACCTGAAACATTCCTTCCAAAATGTGCTCAAGAAAATATTATCTCTATCAGAGATTATAGACTTTGGAAACCCATGTAATCTTACAACCTCTTTGATGAATTTCTGCGCGACATCTACTGCTGTAAAAGGATGTTTCAGAGTAATGAAGTGACCAAACTTACTGAGGCGATCAACTACAACGAGGATCACGTTGACGCCTTGAGAAGTTGGTAACCCTTCGATGAAATCCATTGCTACATCTTCCCAAATTTTCACTGGTAACTCAATCGGTTGTAGCAAACCAGCGGGTGAAAGCGTCGAGTACTTGTGAGTCTGACACACTCCACAAGCTGCTACATAGTCTTGAATTCTCTTACGCATCTTAGACCAGTAAAATATTGCCTTCACACGCTGTAACGTTCGCAATACTCCTGCATGTCCTCCCAAAACACTGTCATGGCATTCTCTTAGAATCAAGGGAATCTGTTGAGAGTTCCCAGGAATCACCAATCTGCGCTTAAACAACAGTTTCCCTGCCACCACTGTAAATCCATTTCGCACATTCTCCCCTGCTTGTATTTTCGCTACTACCTCCTGAATCTCTTTGTCCTCATCAATCTCCTTATACAAGTCTTGTAACTGGAGATAAGACGGTACTGTTAACGCCCATAGATCAATCTTCACCACTTGTAAGCTCGAATAAGAAATCCGCGACAAACCATCAGCCACCTTGTTCTCGCTGCCTACTTTATACTCGATGTCAAACTCATAACCCAAGATTCTTGTCAACCATCTCTGATAATCCAAATCTCTCTCTGTTCCAACAGATACTTAAGACTCTGTTGATCAGTTCTTACAACAAATCTCCTTCCCAACAAGTAATGGCGCCACTTTTGTATTGACAAAACAATTGCCATCAGTTCTCTCTCGTATATTGGCTTCTGTTGTTCCTTAGCCGTTAAACCTCTACTAAAGAAAGCAATCAGATGGTTGTCCTGCATCAATACTGCCCCTAAGCCGAACCCTGAAGCGTCTGATTCAACGATGAAAAGCTTATCAAAGTCGGGAAGAGCGAGCACTGGAGCCGTAACCGTAGCTTTCTTAAGCTTATCAAAAGCTGACTGAGCAAACTCTGTCCAACAAAACAGATCCTTCTTGAGCAGATCTGTCAACGGTCGAGCAATTACACCATAACTCTGCACAAAGCGACGGTAATAGCCTGTTAATCCCAAGAAACCTCTCAGATCCTTAACCACCTTTGGTATCGGCCACTTCACTACTGCCTCAATTTTCTGCTCATCAGTAGCAACTCCCAAGTTAGATATCACGTGGCCCAAATATTCCACCTTCTCTTGAGCGAACGCACACTTCTTTCTATTTGCAAATAACTTCTGCTCTTCAAACACCTTTAAAACCAACTCCAAGTGATGAACATGCTCCTCCATGGACTTACTGTAGATCAGTATGTCGTCAAAAAACACCAAAACAAATTTCCTGAGAAATTTGCGAAACATGTCATTCATCAAAGCCTGAAAAGTAGCAGGTGCGTTCGTTAATCCGAATGGCATAACCACAAATTCGAAATGCCCATCATGCGTCCTGAAAGCCGTTTTCTCAATGTCAGCCTCTGTCATCCTAATTTGATGATAACCAGCTCTCAAATCCAGTTTGGAAAACACCTTAGCCCCATGAAGTTCATCCAACAGTTGATCAATCATTGGAATCGGATATTTATCCAAAACTGTAGCTCGGTTCAGTGCTCTATAATCCACACAGAACCTGTGAGAGTTGTCCTTCTTCTTAACTAACAACACTGGGCTTGAGTAAGGGCTTTGACTAGGTCGAATCAATCCTTCCTGTAACATCTCCTGAACCATCTTCTCCAAGACCTCCTTATAAGCCTGAGGGTATCTATATGGTCTCACACTGATAGGCTGAGAATTGGCATGGAGCACAATGGAGTGTTCTCTGCCACGAAGCGGAGGTAATCCTTTTGGTTTCTGAAAAACCTCCTCAAATTGTTGAAGTTTCCTCTCAATTATCTCTGGTAAAACAGGTGTTCCCTCCTGTGGTTGTATCTGTTTCGAAAACTTCTGTTGTTTCTGGTCAGAGAGAGCTGTTGTCAACGTTCTCAAAGACACATTCTGATTGTGCAACGCCAGATCTCCTATTAACGTGACTGATCTCCCTTCATAGGTGAACGACCACTCATTCTTATCCCAATCCACTGTACACGGCCCCAACGTGCGAAGCCATTGAACTCCCAGTATAACATCCGCGTTTCCCAACTCCAACACAATGAAGTCTGCTGAAAAAGACATCGACGGCAACGACACTGCTACTGCCTCACATACCCCTGTCCCTTGAACTGAAACTCCAGTACCCAGCACCACTGTCAAGTTCGGATTTGATGACACCTTGAGTTTACTGAGCTTGACTGCTGCAGGCGATATAAAGTTGTGTGTTGCCCCGCTGTCTATCATTACTACCAAGTTGTTCTTCTTAATAGCCCCACGCAACTTTGTTGTAGTTGGAGATGATCTTCCCAAAAAAGAGTTGAGTGAAAGCGCCATCATAGAAGCTTCAGTACCTTCTCCATCTTCATCCACTTCCACCAAAGATTGATCCAATATCTCCATCTCTACTCCATTAATCACCGTCAAAACTTGAAGTGTTCTGTTGGGACACCAGTGTTGACGAGACCATTTCTCATCACAAGTGAAGCACAAATTCAGTCTTTTCTTCTCTGCAATTTGAGCTTCTGTTAACTTCAGCTGTGGACGTTGAGTAACCAATTCTCCTGGTTTACTCGTAGGTGTTTTAGAACTTCCAAAAGAACTATTTTTCGAACTTGAAAAGTTTTTGTTAGCTCCTGTCTTCCACGTATTCTTTGCTTCTTGTTGTTTTTCTCTGCAAACCACCTTATACATCACACTATTCTCCATTTGATATGCTGTAGCAATCATATCCGGTAAATCAGTTGGCTTGCACATGTTAACAACTTCACGCATCTCAGGCTTCAACCCGTTCATGAATATGCCCTCCAACTGTCTATCTGTCAATCCAGTCACTTGCGTTGAGAGATCTTCGAACAAATGGATGTACTGAGACACCGTTCCCGTCTGAGCTACAGCAAAGAAAGGTTGGCTAGGATCACGTAGCTTCTCTCTACTGAACCTCGCAATCAATCTTTCCTTAAAATCAGTCCAGCTCCTGAACCCCGTACGATGCATCTCACTGTTGAACCAACCAAGAACATCCCCTGAAAGACTAACTGAAACAATCTCCAGCTTCGCTCGATCATCGTAACCACCAATTCTGAAGAATCTTTCAGCCAACGCAAACCAAGCATACGCATCATCACCATCGAATACAGGGAGTTCTATACGTCTCAACATTTTATCCCTATTCGCTACTATCGACGATCTATTCACCGTCTCCTCAGGTCTAAAACTACGGCCAGGTTCCGAGTTAGAGTGATGAACCTGATAATTGGGATGACGATAAGGTGGTGGAGGCGATTCCTCTGTAACTTCCACAGTCTTCGATAACTTCTTCTCCAGCCTCGCACACATCTTCTCATAGCATTCGTCGATCTTCGATTCGAGAGAAGCTTCGATTCGCGATTCCATCTCTCTCGCGTTCTTCTCCAACTCAAAGAACGATTCCGTAAATCGCCAATTCACCTCCGATTGAGCTGTCGCGTGCTCCTGTAATGTCGCCGTAATCGCTTCGATCGTCGCCGGAGGTTCCGATTGACCTTCGCCTAACTTCTCCGTTCGTTTCGTCATCGTCGCGAAGTTACACGATCCAGAACGCTCAAAACGCACCAATTTGATAGAATATGGATGTATTATTATTGAATAACCGCCCAACCACCCTCTCTTAGCTCTACAGATCAGAGACAAAGCCAATTGGATCAAGATCGCCATTGGGAACAAACCCAAGACTCACCAACTAACTAACTAACTCAATACTCTTGGATCCTCTTATATAGATGAGGCCCAAGTACAACTTGTAACAAACTCTTTAATGATCACGTGACACTTCCTTCTCTTCACTCTCTGATACTTCTTTCTCCTCTTCACTCTTCTTTCTTCTCCTCACATACACTCTATGAGGCATATCACTATCACTTAGATAAAGGGCCGACTACAGAAATCTCAGAAAATAAATAAACAAAAGAATCATGCTACAAAGAGTCTTGTAACATCAGACCTGATTAATAAAAATACTCAATTTGATGAGTAGCTCATGTATCTGAAATAAAGCGTCACATGTGAGGAAGCAAATCAAGTGGTTCAGATTAGGAACCAGGAAAAAAACATAGTATGATAGGGTTTCTTGTAAAGCCAAACTCACTGATTCCAGGGTAATGAGCATCCATTGTTCCGTTGTCGGTTTCCACATCACCCAAATCTCATCTGTTTAGCTTCCGGCGTTAGAGCGCACACTAAATTGGTCAGGAAGTAGTAAGAAAAACATAGGTACACAGTTATCAGAAGAAAATACTTAGGAAACTCTCGTAGCATTAAAAGACAAAGTGATTACCAGATTAGCTTGAACTTCTTTCTTGTGCTTTTGAAGGTCCACGTTTCTCTGCCAAAATTAGTCAACTGTGAAGGTCCAGCGCATCATCACTCTGTATTTAGTCCTGAATCTCAGTAAAGGTTCAAACTGTGAGGACCAAACTGGTTCAAAAACATTAAAAATTGATAATTCTTTGGTCAAGCACGCAGAATTATTGTGAGGAAAAGCAATAGATCTTTATCTATTCCAAGAGCCAACAATAACTGAATTTAAAACTGACTGAAAAAGTTTAAAATCAGAGAGCTTTGAAAAACTAAAAGAACGAAAGTTTACATTTAAAAGCACTATGCGGCGGAGCTCTGTGACACACACTCAAAGAGAATCGATCGCCAAAGGAGCGATTTGATCGACGACTGTCTCTATTTGTGTCTGGACGGGGGAGAGAGCAATCTGCTTGATATAGGTCTGACGTGAAGAAAACAGAGAAGTCGATAACGTTTTGGGATTAAATGAAAATAACATTTACTGGAGGAGAGATCAAGAGAAATACATTGAACAATCAAGGAGGTTAAAAGTCCAGAGAAGAATTCATTGTCTTTGCACTGAATACCGGATACCGAGAATCGAAGAGACGTATGAAGATGACAATGGGACGCTAATCTGATTCACAAAATGCTGAGTTTACTAACTAAAGTCACCTTGATAACCACATATGAACCAAAAAGATTAAACCGAGATGGACAGCCGAAATCAAAACATGAGTGAAAAGAAAGATCATACTAATCCGCATATGGGCCCTACAATCATTAAAGAAAAGCTGACGTGGACCCTCTAGCAAGAGAGGAAAGTCCCTAACGTAACTCACATACATTAGAGACGGAGTATCGCCGTAAAAACAGATCGAACAAATTAAAATAAAAGAAATGCTATTTTACGAGTTTGAAATATTTGATCTCAGTAATCTCTTTCTTTGGCAGTAGATCCAACAGTTCAGGATGATTGTGATAAAACATGCGTAGTTGAGAACTGAGTTCACAACAAATGAAAGAATGAAAAACAAGTAGTGTAGACAGAGAAATAAAAACATGGTTTCTTTTTTTTTTAACTGAAGAACATAGTTTCTTAAACTCTTGTACTAAGCTAATGGCATATCCTAGATCTATTTGACCAAGAGTAAAGCCTCTTCTCTCACTTGCGCCTTCCACTCAAGTCATAAGCTGACTCTAACCATCTCTCTGGTTTCTCTTTGTCTCTCCGTCGAGCAGCTAGACAATAAGAAGGTGTTAGTAGAAACTAAACTTTTAATGAATATAAGAATTTATAAAGTTTAGTGTTGCCGGTTTATAGATTATCACATTCTCACTAAAATCTATTGTTACCAGTATGTTGATTTTATAATTATATACATCATTTTTATTCAAAATCTTTAGATTTTAATGATTTTAGAAATCTATTAGAATTAATGTTACTAGAAGTTGTAATCTTAATCATTCAATTCATGAAACATTATTTGGAGAATATCTTTATATATAAAAGACACCATGAATCTCTCCCAAGTGTGCCACATAGGATGCCATGCTGGAAATTAGTTTCTCCCTCTGCTGCCACGAGTGATCCGTACCGTTTCATTAAACGCGACCTTCTTTTATTTTGGGCCTGGCTTTGGGCTTCAGTTCAGAGACCTTCTCCACCATTCTTCTTCTTCGACCTAATCGTCGTTCTTCTTTGATCAGAAAAGAAAATATCGCCGTTCTTCTTCGATCTTTCCATACTCTGACTTATGACGATTGAACAATGGT
>OVBX01001812.1:10584-23460 GCA_900406325.1 Erucastrum elatum | reverse complement strand
TTGTGGGATGGCCACCAATAAGGACGTACAGGATGAACAGTATGGTTAACCAAGCCAAGACTTTGGCTGTGGAAGATCCACAACAAGTAAACAAGAATATAAGTGATGCAACAAAGATGAGAAGTTCGATGTTTGTGAAGGTGACTATGGATGGTATTCCCATCGGAAGGAAAATCGATCTTAATGCTCATAAGTGCTATGAATCCTTGTCCAGAACTCTCGAAGACATGTTTCTTAAACCCAAATCAGGTACGCTCTTTTATGTTCCTTTAGATGGTCTTGGACTGAGAAATGATGAATGTTTCTGCAAATCAGTATCAAGCACACAAGAAACAGACGGTCACTTGGAAACAAGGCTTAAGATACTACCAGATGGGTCTTCTGGATTAGTACTAACGTATGAAGACAAGGAAGGAGATTGGATGCTTGTTGGTGATGTTCCGTGGAGGTATGGATGTGTATATATATTCCCATGCTTTCAATGTTGAGTACAATGTTTATTTGAATACTGAACTAAGTTTATGTGTCCAGAATGTTTATTGGTTCTGTGAAAAGGCTCAGGATAATGAAAACATCAGAAGCAACTGGTGCAGGTACATTTACTGATTCCATCAAACACCTTTTTTGATTTTAAAGATATTTTTTCTTCTATGTCGTTGTGACCGTGTTTGTATAATCCTTGTTTGCAGCTAAAATGAACTTATAAAGCATATAAAAAAACTACAAGAACCCTTATGTAAGAAGCAATAATAAGACAGATCAAAGAGAAGAAAACAACTATGTAAGAATATTCTTCCTCTTCACAGTTTTTTTGGCTCTGCCATTTATTTAGTTAGCTAATTTTGTTAAATTTTGTAAAAATCACATAACGCTTCAGAGCAATGCACAAGTTAATAAACATCTGTAAAGAGAGCAAAGTTATTCTACATGTAAAAGGACAAATCAAAAGGATCAAATATCTCTCTCTTCTACATACATATCAGTTTAAGCCACTTTCTTGTCTCCTCTTCCACCACTTCCTCCTAAAGAAGGTCATTTACAGGTGAAGCACTAAACACAGACGGCTGTTTCTCGGCCAGGCCACTACGGCTAGTGTTTTCCTCATTACTATTGCTTTTCCTCCTCGGTTTAGCTTCCCCGAGCATCGATATCACGTCCCTCATCGAAGGTCTGTCTTTAGGGAGCTTGGTGGTGCAGAGAAGAGCTATTTGCAGCACTAAAAGCATCTCTTCTTGAACGTATCTGCAGTTTCCAACGTTAGGATCCAATGCTTCTTCCAAAGATATGTTGTCTCTTATCTTGTTCCTCACCCACCCCACAATATCTACAGACTCTCCAAACTCCGGGTCCAACGGTCTTCTCCCGGTTAACAGCTCAAGCAAAACGACGCCGTAGCTGTATATGTCTATCTTCTCGTCCACCTGAAGTGTGTATCCATACTCTGCCAAAACAACAAAACCAAATTCAAATTATCGAACCGGTTTATAACCAAATTAAAATTAATTCATACCGGGAGCGATGTAACCGTAAGAACCGGCGACCATCGAAACGGTTTCCTTCTTCCTCGCCATCATCCTCGCTAATCCGAAGTCGGCGATTCTCGCGTCGAGATTCGCGTCGAGCAAGATGTTATTCGATTTGATGTCTCTGTGGATCACTGGAGGATGACAATCGTGGTGGAGGTAAGCTAAGCCGTGAGCTACACCGAGCGCGATGTTGTAACGCGACACCCAGTCGACGAGTAACCTCCCGGCGGCGTTTTTGCCGTGAATCGCGTCGCCGAGGTTGCCGTTGAGCATGAACTCGTACACGATCATCATGTTTTTATCGTTGTACAGGAATCCAAGGAGCCTGACGATGTTCCTGTGGCGTAGCTTCCCTAAGAGGTTCACCTCGCCGACGAAATCGCCGGTGGTTCCGTCCTCGATATCCGCGGCGGATCTCCAGAGCTTCTTCACGGCGAGAACGGTCGTCGATCGCGACATCTCCGCTTTGTAGACGATTCCCGTCGCTCCCATCCCGATCATGTTCGATTCCTTGATGCACGCGAGGATATCGGAGGCTGTGAACCCTAGCCGATGAAACGCCATGAGCCTCCACGGCCATTCGCCTTTGCTCGCCGTCTCGTCGCTGAAGAATCCGTTTATATACCATCTCTTGTAGATAGCTCTCGTGAGGATTACGAGAATCCCTAGGAGTAGAGCCGATGCGATCCCGATCAACCATCCGACGACGATTCGTTTCCCGTGGAGGCTCTTGCGACGGGACGTTGAGTTTTGGGAGCTGTTACAAGGCGGGAGAACGCCTCCGCAGAGGCCTGAGTTTCCTCTTAGATCGTCTGGATTTATTGTTCTCAGGAAGCCGTTGGTAGGGACTGGGCCTGTGAGTTTGTTATAGGAGACGTTGAGGAGTTCGAGAGCTGGGGATGTTCCTATGCTCTCAGGGAGTTTACCGGTTAAGGAGTTGTTGGAGAGGTCAAGAACGGCTAATGCTGACATTGTTGTGACCTGTCTAGGGATTTCTCCGGTGAGTTTGTTGTTTCTTAGGTTGATGGTTACTAGCTTCTCGCATGAGGCAATGCTGGAGGGGATAGTGCCTGAGAGAGTGTTTGATGAGAGGTCGAGGTTTGAGAGTGAAGGACAGTCTTGAAACTGGTCTGGTACTTCGCCGGAGAGATCGTTGTCGGCGATTAAGAAGGCTTGGAGGTTGTGGATGGAGAGGATGGTGGAAGGGAGGGAGGAGGTGAGCTTGTTTCTGGAGAGATCGATGAAAGAAAGGGAGAGTGAGTCCGAGATGTCTCCGGGGATGCCTCCGGTGAGACTGTTGTTTGCTAGTTCGAGTCTCTGTAGCTTCTCAAGCTTGCCGAAGCCGATGGGGATTGAACCGTTGAGGAGATTGTTCTGCATTCTGACACGTACTAGGGACTGACAAGTGGATAGAGTTGTCGGAATCGGACCGGAGAAGATGTTGTTGAACAGAATGAGTTTTGTTAGATTCCCCCTGCTGCACAATGTGGAAGGTATCTCTCCGGAGAAGGAGTTTGTAGAAACGTCAAGCCACTCTAACGGAGAGTTCTTCCCGAGGTCGCTTGGTAGCTCGCCGGAGAGCGTGTTGTTCCAGAGCTCGAGGGTGTGTAGCTCCGCCAGATTGCTTATCTCCGCGGGAACAGAGCCAGAGAGTTTGTTGCCCATCAGGTTCAGTAGTTGAAGGTTCTTCAGCTTTGTTATCTCCACTGGAATCTCGCCGGATAACGCGTTCTGGGAGAGATCAAGAACCGTGAGAGTGGTAATGTTACCGATCTCTGGCGGTATTTTACCGGTGAAGTGGTTCTGGTACAAGAGAAGCGTCTCTAGTGACGTTAGCTTCCCGAGCTCAGAGGGGATCGGACCACTGAGGTCTCCGGGGGTTAGATCAAGGTACTTGAGGCTGCTGATGTTCCCAAACTCCGGTGGAATCGGACCTTCGAACTCGTTGTAACCAAGAATGGCTGTTTCGAGTGAAGAGAGCTCGCCGAGAACTCGAGGTAACTCGCCGGTGAGATTATTCGCAGATAATCCGAGAAATCTCAGCTTCTGCAGGTTCTTGAACGAACGTGGAAGTGACCCTTGAAAGTAATTCCCACGGAGATCAAGAACTTCTAAAGAGACCAAGTTCCCAAGATCTTCAGTTAAGTTTCCAGTGAGATTGTTCCCTGAAACATTAAGATGAACGAGTCCGAGTGATTCGTTGCCAAACACGAAAAGATTCCCGAAGAATTCATTCTGACTGATGTCTACAGATTTCAACGGAGGGAGCGATGTCGGAAGCATAGATTCGAATCCGTTGCATGAGATGTTGAGCGAGACAAGGCTTGTTAGCTGTTTGATGGAATCAGAGATTTTGCCCGTGAGATTCATTCCCGACAGGTCAAGGTTCTCAACTTTGCCGTGGGAGTTGCACTGAACACCAGTCCAGCTACAATGATCTCCGGTTCCTGAGAGCTTCCAGTCTTTGAGAAAGTTGAGGGGATCGATAAGAGTTGATTTAACGGAGAGCAGAACAGAGAGCTCGTTGCCATTGTCGATGGAAGCTGAAACAGAGGAGGTAGAACCAATGTAATAACAGTAGTAGAGGAAGAGAACGATAACCCTCATCTTCATCTTCGTCTTCTTCCTCTGTTTCACTAAAACTCGCCTCGTTTAGTTCATTACCAAGAACAAGAGAAAGAGAACATGCAAGGAAGTGGAGGAGGAAGAAGAGTAGAATAAGAAGAAACTTGGCAAGTAACTGCTTGCTCTGTATATATATATAATCTGTATATTTGATATATATTTATGTATAATGAATCTTGGTTTTATGTGGATCTAGTGATCTAAGAGTATGTATGATTAGATGTTATAATGAAAAATAAAAACAAGATCTTGGAGTTATTTGAGAAATTTCATAGGACACTGAACATGTGAAAGAGAGAATGTGTTTTTACAACTACAACTAATCCAAAAATGTTTTCGGTCTTTTAAATTTAAAAACAAAGTCAACTATGATTTGCTGTATATTAAGTTGTGAATGTGCCGATTAGCTTAGGATTAATGCATATATATTATGCATAAAATTATACAAACACTTGGTGTGTACCATACTCTCATCGATAGCTTGTGGTTAACTTCATTCCATTTCAGCTTTTGTAGAATGTCTTTATTTATTTTTCTCACCTTTTTCTTTTTTTGGGTCTTTTCATGCTTACCTTCTAAGAAAGTTTTAAATCGAAAATTCTGTAAGTATGGCAAATATTATATGATATACTACCAACATAGATTAAACCATATTTGTTGCCAAAAAAAAGATTAAACCATGTTTATATATTTTATATTGTGCAGTTGTATGTAGCCACCGAGGTGAACGTTCTAACCATCAGAAATGGGTGATACACATGTGATGAAGATGAATTAGATGATCAGTCTACCTTTCCCTACTAAATATTAAATTTCAGATAGTTCCAAACCGTTACATTGAGGTAAAAATCAAGTATCAACAATAATGAAGATGCTCTGACGTTTCTTCTCACCCCGCTTTTGAATTTGGTAAAGTTTCTTTCTTCTACGTGTTAGTTAATAATACAAATAAGAACCCAACACCCACCTCATCGCCATTATATGGAAACATATTTTTTTATAAAAAATTCAATCAAGAGTTACCATGATGCATATAATAATATTTATAATGTATGCCACTGCAGAGACTGCAGGCTTGTTACTGTTCCTTCATCTGCATGATTGAGTAGATAAGAATCTTTCCATGTTACAGATTTAATAAATATGACAGTCTAAATATATGTATATGATAATGTTTTCAAGTAATAACTAATAACCGGATATTCATCAAATCAAATATTGTACTCCAACAATTACCCACTCCCCTTACTGGTTTCATGTTTATGCAGAAAACGTTGCTTCACATGCACTCATGTGGGCCGGTCTTATATATGTTTGTTGTTTCGTTTCTTGTAGTTTTTAAGAAAACATTCCGATCCCTAGTTAAATTCTTCATTTGCTAATCCTTTCCATCGTCGGATAAAATACTTAAATTCTTCGACTATTCACTAATTGGTTATTATGATAACTGCAGGTGTAGTATTACACATTCAATTTTGAACATTTAGTCAGGTATGTTATAGTTAGAACTAATAGGAAAAATATAAAATACATGTTTCCACAAGAAAAAAATGAAATAAATAAATCATATCACCCAAAAGCTCCAAAAGTACACATATTGGATGGTTATGGGTCTAGATCGTAAATATAAATAAATTACTTACAAGAGGAGGGTTCACGGCTTAATGGGAAGCATGTGGATCAACACCTTAATCACTTACTTTAGTATCAATTTTGTATTATTAGAGAGAGAAACCCAATCCCACAAAGCACATAAAACTCTATGCAAATGGTGGTTTGTGGGTTTATTCAAAATGCCTAATTAAACATTTACTTAAGCATCAATAGCATACAATATAAAATGATTAATTTAGCAAATATGCTGACGGTTTTCTCACATGGCCCATCGGATTCGTCAGACTTGTGTCCAGCTTTTTTTTCCTTACGATCTGCACGCATGTGCCGCTGCCACGTGTATTCCATGGGGATCACTCTAGATAAAGAAAATCAAGTCAGCGTAAAAGCTCTGGCCGAGCAAGAGACTCTCTCTCTCACCAAGCCCCCCAAGATGGGCTTATTATGTGATGAGCAAACGAATTGAATGTTTATTTTATATTAGGCCTGTTATTAAAGGCCCATTATAGAGACGATATCCAATGAAAGGAACGGCTTCGGTGGTGACACGTCATGATTCTCCCGCCAACCACACCAGATCCTTTTTGCTCATCTCCTTCCGCCCTCGACTCTTCCCGCTGTGTCTCCTCATTTCATCGATAAGCACGAGAGTATGGCTTGTTTTCGTTCGATAGGCTCTTTAACTCCTCTCACTCATTCTCCTCGAGATGTTTCTCCTCGCTCCTCAGGTACTGTCTCCTTCTTCGTATCCTTTCGTCTTTGAATCGGTAGTAGAATCTTCGTGTTTGCATGTTAAGTTTTATAATTGATTTCCCTAGAAAATGATGCTGATTCTGTAACTCGCTAATTCGATTTACGGGAGATTAGCCTGATTAGGGTCCATGTCTTGATAATTATTGGAGATTAGGGTAATAGAAGGATCACATATTCACATCGGATTATTACATTTTTTTTGTAAACATCGGATTATTACATTAATCAGTTAATAAACTGTAATTAAGAAACCACATTTTTTAATCCGTTTTTTAAATGCAGGCATTGTCTTAACCTCATGCTCTGTTCATCCCATCACGCGCTCCACCTTCACAGGCTCTCCCATCACTCTCCCACGAGTGAATCCACAATCATCTCAAACACCTTCAAAACCGCGTAACCTCCTCCTCCCAATCACGATGATGGTGAAGCCATCGCTCCAATTCATCCAAGGCACAGACGAGATGACCATCCCCGACGTGAAGCTGACTCGGTCAAGAGACGGATCCAACGGAATGGCGCTCTTCAACTTCGACCAGCCGTCGGTTTTCGACTCGAGCGGTGAGGTAGGGGAGATAACCGGACTGTACATGATCGACGAGGAAGGCGTGATTCAGTCCACTGACGTGAACGCGAGATTCGTCAACGGGAAACCTGAAGGCATTGTGGCCAAGCACGTGATGCGCACGCCGAAAGAATGGGATAGGTTCATGAGGTTTATGGAACGGTACTCTGACCAAAACGGTTTACAGTTCGTTAAGAAGCAATGAGGTGGATACAATTTGTTGTATGTTACTCAATCTTTCATTAGAGCTTTTGATAATTACTATAATTCCAAAAACCAAATTAAAACCGAAAACGGTTATAATTTAATATACAAATTCTATAAATAGCGTAAGAGCTGTTAGAGATAGTTTTTTTTTTTAATATGGAGGAGAGGGAGGGACACATCAAAGCATATGCATATCGTTTTCCTCTCTAATGGCATCGACGTTGTTAATAGCTGTTTTCTTGACGTTAACGTTTGTAACTCCGTCACTTTCCACGACGGAAGTCTCTCGACTCGACGTTCTCAGCTGGGCTTGCAGCAACAGCACCGTGTTAGACCTCGATGCTTACCGGAGATCTTATCAGATCAATATCGACAGTATCAGAGATGACATGATGAGACTCAAGTTTGGGACGCACGAACACGGTGTTGCTCCTCAGAAGATGTACTTTTTGTCCCAATGCGTTAGCGATCTCTCTCCTGAGGAATGTAGTCAATGTTGGTCACGCGCCACCGATCTTCTTTATAACTGTTTTCCGTCTCCCGGTGGTCGGTTTTACCTCGAAGGTTGTTTCGTTAGGGCTGATAATTACAGCTTCTATCGTGAGCCTGTTACACATCAAGACATTAAGGTTCTTGTTCTTCTTTTACTTGGGTGATACGTAACCCAGTTGTTGTTATTGTCCTTCTTCGTTTACTTGGTTGTTACGTAACCTAGACTTAGGGTTCTTTACCTAACGCATCGACCATTTTTGGAGACTTTTAGATATGTGGTGGTGACGAGTCGTCGTCGTCTAGAGAATACAAAGGCTTAGTAAAGGAAGTGACCAGATTCATTGTTGATACGGCTCCTTATAGTCAAGGCTTCTCGGTGGCTAGGAAGAGCGTACGTGGTTTAACAGCTTACGGGTTGGGAATATGCAGGAGAACGCTAGACGATGAGTTGTGTAAACTGTGCTTAGCAGATGGAGCTTTATCGCTGACTAGCTGCTCACCAGCCACCGAAGGATTTGCCATGAATGCAGGATGCTACTTCCGTTACTCTAACTATACCTTCTATAACGAACGTGAATTGCTTTCTATGAGTATTGTCTCTTCACTCTTTGTGTGTTTTTTTTTTTCAAATTGTGATTAGTCTTTTTTTATAATCATAACATTTTTTTGTGGTGGGGTAAGGTTTAACGAAAGAACATGTTATGCATATACTGGTGATTTCTATGGTGTGTGTCTTGGCTATTGCATCTGGATTTTGGTGTGGGAAATGCATCTATATGCGAGCTAGTCCAAAGAAGAAGCTTAAAGGTTAGATCCTTTTGGTCAAAGCATTGTTAGCTCGAAGGAACTAAGACTAAAAAAAGTTATCATTTGTTTGGACATCTAAGGATAGAGAAGGAGTCAAAGTCTGTATCTAATAACTCAAACCTGATGTGCTTTAAATACTCAACTCTTGAGAAAGCAACCAACAACTTCAATGAGAGTTGCAAGCTCGGTGTTGGAGGATATGGTGAAGTCTTCAAGGTTTGTTGTCTTTCTTTTATATATATATCTTTGTCTACATTTTTCTCTTACCATTGTCTCTAAAAGAAGACTTTTATGTCATTATGACAGGGAACTCTGTCTGATGGCAGAGAGATCGCTATAAAACGTTTGCATATAACAGGAAATAAACCAAGAGAAGAGATCCATTATGAAATAGATGTAATTAGCAGATGCCAACACAAGAACTTGGTCCGGCTATTAGGTTGCTGCTTCACTAACATGAATAGTTTCATTATCTATGAGTTCCTCGCTAATACAAGCCTCGACCACATCTTGTTTGGTAAGATCCCTTCCTTGAATCACACATGCTTGATCTTATTGCAAGATTTTTAATATTATTCTTTTGGTGAAGACCCTGAGAAGAAGAAAGAGCTAGAGTGGAAGAAGAGACGGACAATAATCTTGGGAACAGCAGAAGGTTTGGAGTATCTCCATGAATCTTGTAAGATCATTCATAGAGATATTAAAGCAAGCAACATACTCTTAGACTTGAAGTACAAACCCAAAATCTCAGACTTTGGGTTAGCCAAGTTTTATCCAGAAGGTGGCAAAGACATACCCTCTTCCTCTCCCTTTCCTTCTCCCATTGCTGGCACACTGTAAGTAATCTCAACACAAAAAAGTTAATAGAGGTTTGGTTTTAGTATTTGATATATATATATATAATGGGGGATGTTTTTACAGAGGATACATGGCTCCTGAGTACATTAGTAAAGGAATACTAAGCAACAAGATCGACGCTTATAGCTTTGGAGTCCTCGTTCTTGAAATAACCAGCGGTTTTCGAAACAACAAGTTCCGGTCTGATAACTCCCTTGAAACCTTAGTTACTCAAGTGAGTCTCTTCATTCTTTCAGATCAATCTTTAACTCCGTAGTTGCCTTTAATACCCATTTCTAAAACCATTTGTTGTGGAACAGGTTTGGAAATGTTATGCTTCAGACAAGATGGAGGAGATGATAGACAAAGATATGGAAGAAGAGACAGATAAGACAGAAGTGAAGAGAGTGATGCAGATCGGTTTGTTGTGCACACAAGAGTCTCCACAGCTTCGTCCAACGATGTCTAAGGTAATAGAAATGATTAATTCTACGGATCTTGTATTGCCCACTCCTACTAAACCACCTTTCCTTCATGATTACGTGTAGAAAAATCATATTCATACTTGTGTAAATCCTCACTCTTCTTATTGTTCATAGCGACACATTACAAAATGAATGTATCGTATTGTATTTACATTATTATGTTATCTCCCAATAGCCCAACCCAGGCTCAGTTTTGAGTTAAAAAACATAAACAACAACCGTCTAAGGAATGACACCCAGTAGGAAATAGTTGAGTAGGAACCGATTCAGGTGAACCAAGTTATCAACCCTTGACCAGTAGGTGACCCGGATCATGTGGACCCATTTAAAATAATCCATGTTTTCATATGTGCACATTGGTAGATTTCAAACACAAAATTCTTAATATTTTTCTAAGTTTACCATACCACCCGGCCACACCAATGTAGGTTTGATATACATTTATATATTTATATATCTACAAATAATTCTAATTCTTTTTGTATGTTAATTAAGATATAATTATAAATTGTCTAGAATATCCATGTATATTTACAGACTCTGACATCCTTGCATGCACAACTGTATATGTAGGTTTTCTTCTATCAAATCTTTTAAAGTACATATATATATTATTTTATCGATCTTTCAAAAGAAATCATAAATACTTATTTGTTTCTTTTTTACTTTTTGCTGGGTTAAAAATATTTTAATTTAATTTTGGTTTAATTATTTTTGGTAAATTCAAGTTAAATGAAATTTTTTTATTCATCTTATATTCATATATTTAAAACTACAGTTTCAGTATATATTTTTTTTTAAATTTTATTACAAAATTAAATTTATTTATTTGATTTATTTCAATAGTTCAATAATCATAACACAACAATTACTATATAAGATTTAAATATAAATAATTTGATATATCTAAAACTCGATTAAGCATCCATATAGCTTCTGGTCAAGTATAAATTAAATATTTAACAATTCATAAAAATAAATATATATTTTTAACAAATTTTTCATTGAGTATTTGTTAAAATACTTTTATAATTAATTTTTATGAAAATATAAATAATTATAGAAAATTGCTTTTTTTAGTCATAAGTTAATTTAATCAAACTTATATATTTACAGTTATCTATTTTTGAGTTTTGATAATAAATTATAAATATAATTTAAGAAACCCAAACTCACAGAAAATTAATATCACTAAGAAACAAGTAACATGACGCAAAAGAAAAGAAACAAATGAAGAGAGACGACGGAGAGGCGCTGACGCCGGCGCGTTACAGAGCTGCCAGCAGAACTCCATTGACGTCAGAAAAACTTCGATATCTGTGTCTGGGAGAGACTCCATGACGTAGATGTGAGCCAGTCGTCGTGACTCGTGACGCAGGATGGTTTATGTCGAAGGAAAATATGAACACATGAATTCAAATTTGTAGATAAACGCAACTATTATGCTACCATGTTCCAGAAAGATTAAACAATCATCAATGGATCTTAATTTTAACGTAAGTGTTTATTGTGAAAATTAATTTTCAAGAGTGTTAATAGTACATAATTCACTGTAACAAAAGAAATAATCTTGTGCACAACCAAGCATCGGTCCAGGCTTCAGTAGTATTCAATGCTATTGATAAAGAAGTAAGGAACATTATCTCAGCAAGGAGATCAAGAAGAAATTTCAGCAAGCTAATGATGTTGTGGTTGAGATAGTTCTCTCGATATATTGATCTCTAGAATCCATCTTGTTTTTTCTTTTTTTGCCAAGATTGGTTTCAAACTCTAAGTTTANTTTTTTTTTATCTAATGTTTTTTGAATTTAAAAAAAAAAAAAAAAAAAAAAAATTGGGTGAGGAACCGACATGTTGCAGGGATCTTAAATTATTAAAACCAGATTGTCCCAAGTTTATTTGGACAGCTCCATCACTCAATGTCAAGACGCTGGTCCCACAAAAAATAATAGAGTTAACATGTATTCTGGTACAGTGGTACTGGTCTATGTTCATTTTCTACGTACTAGCAGTTTAGGGTGAGAATGCGAGGCGGTAAAATGATGGAGGAGACGCACAAGTGTGCGAACTGCATTTTGTTTTGCCATTCAACATTTTCCTTTTCATTTGTGAACTGATTCACTTTATTAACAATGAACCACTTGTGGTTCTTATTTGTGAACAAAACTTATGGACCACTAACAACAGGGGTTACTCTATCAATTTATGAGTGTTTCTAGCAGTTCCTCCTTTTTATTTTATGTCTAACCTAAAATTTTATTAATTTAAATAATATGTAAGCGATTATAATTTCAAATTTAAAATGATTCTAACCATATAAATGCTTACAGAAATTCAGTCTTAAACAAAATTATTGTGCTAATTAATATTAAAGCTATAAACTATTATATTATTTTATCCAAAATTATAATTATTTAATTCATTCAAAATTAAATATATCTAATTTCAAAGCTCAAAATAATTATATATACTTAATTTTCTATTATATTTTAAACTTTATGCTTAATAAATTATTTAAATTTGTCCAATATTTTGGTATGAATTATTATTTTATTTAAACAATATAACACCTGCTAGTTTTACTTTAAAATTGTTTTAATCACATAAATTTCTACAAAAATTCAGTCTTACACAAAATAAGAATTTATATAATTTATATACTTCTCATATACACGTTTTATTTTTATTTTATGTCTTTTATCTTTAATTCTAAAATCCGTGTGTGCCTAACCGACAATTTTCTGAATTTTAAATATATTGGCTATATATATATATATATATATATATTATTGGATATCATATTTCTTAACAATGCATTATTTTCAGACATTTTAATATTTTAAATTTAATAGGTTAGTTAGTATTAAATCTTAAACTGTTATACTATTTTATCTAAACATAATTATTTTTAAATCATCGAAAGTTAGATGTATATATCATTTTTAATCACTCTATATATATATATA
>OVBX01001811.1:4791-23466 GCA_900406325.1 Erucastrum elatum | reverse complement strand
GAATAATATTATGTAAGTCATTTGGAAAGTGGTGTTAATTGGTCATTAAATTATATTTTTTTTTTGCAATTAATATTCAATGTTACTTTCCAATTATGGGGGATCGATGAATTAAAGAAAATAAAAAAGAAAAGAAGAAAATCGAAAACCATCGGCCAATGAAATTATAACAATCTTTCTGAGAAGTTCTGTATGAGCGACACGTGTCAGAAATTACTAAAGTGATTTCTCTTTTAATATATAGGGGATTGTCAAACCTTTCGAAATGGTTATTGTTGTCCAAAACGAACGTATAGACTGCAGAGCCTTGTAGTCAAAATTAATCAGTAGTATATTATCAAGAATTTGAGCGTAAGCATTAAGCAGTGTCTTTTTAGCATGTTTATATGACATAATTTGACTCGAGTCACTGATTTCCTTTGGTCTTGTTCAAATAGAATCAGTCCTCTTTGGATGCTATCACTTAGACCCAAGCAGGGCAAGGAAGGCGGTCACACGATATCATAATAAGTACAAACACAACGAGAAAATATTCAATCTGTAAATCACTTTTGTTGGTACATTAGCATCGTATCGGGTTGGATCGGACTTTCACCGCATTGGCATTAGCGTTCTTGTTTCCTGTGGTAAAGTTATCACGAAATTGTAACATACTAAACTTTTTAAGAAGTGATGGAACGGATCTGGACAAATGAAAACTGGGTTAAAGAGTCGATAAACTTGGCCGCGGCTGACCAGTCTGGCCCATCACAAGATCAAATGTCAACCAGTGGCTCGCCCATCACAATATCAGATGCCAACTATTTCTGGAGAATTTAGTCCGTCGGAGATGTGGAAATGTCTGCGTATCGTTATGGCATACTTTTTGCGCTTACATCATATTCTCTCTGCAACTTGTAAACTGAATGATGAAATAGTTGCATCGTAAAATAGGAGGAAAAACGAGGAACCAAAAAGAGAAGAAGAGTAGGGAAGACAGTGCCACAGTGGGACCGATTATTCACATGTTACGTTGGTCTTTGTCGGGAAAACATGAAATGTTTTCCCAGGGACCAGAGTGCTTCGCCCTTTTTTCCCTATCTGAAGCGCCACGCATCGATGATGCGTCCCTCACTAATTTTTCATTACATTAGAAAGTGGTATTAAAAGGGGACAGCCAACAAGTAAATAAAATGAGTTATTCTTGGGTTAGGTTCACAAACTAATATAATTTAGTTATTTTAAATTTACATTTAAAAAAAAGAAATAAAATATTGCCAAATTATATTACGTTCTTTTAAAAAAAGTAAGAATAAAGAAAAAATAATACTAATTAAAAAAAAAGAAAATTTTCAAAAAAAAATAATAACACAAAAACACTAAACTATAAATGTTAAACCGCAATTTCTTTAGTAAACCCTTGGATAAACTCTAGAACTTTGATTTTAAAAAACTATTTATAACACAATCAACAAAAAACTATATCCTAAATCATAATTCTAAACCCTAAACCTTTGAGTAAATCCTAAACCCTTGGGTAAATCTGAAACCCTTGGATAAATCTTAAATTTTAAAATTTAAGATTTATCCAAAGTCATAAAAAAAATTTGAAAATAAATTCTTTTTTTTTAGATTAAAAAGTCTTTTTTTTTGTGATTAGTATAAACTTTAAAATATATTATGAAAATAATTTTTTTAGATTAAAAAATCTTGTTTTTTGTGATTAGTATAAACTTTAAAATATATTTTGAAAATAATTTTTTAGATTAAAAGGTATTGTTTTTGTGATTAGTATAACTTTTATTTCGAAAGTATAATATAATTAGATAATATTTTGTTTTCTTTTTAATAAATATTGAATTTTAAATGACATAATCATATTGGTTGGTGAATTTAGGGATTCACTCGAGGATGAACCCAATAATAAGTCAAATAAAATACTACGACCAAACTATATTCATGGTATAAAAAGCTTACTACATCCAAAGCTATAATCTGATTATATCATCCAAACCCACTGGAGTCAACATGTGATAACTAATACAAGAAAGACACCGTCGTCAAATATCAACCTCTTTTTTCTGTTGAGAAAATACCAAATATCAACCTTTTTTGCAACAAATATCAACCATTTTCTTCTACAAAATGTACTCGAATTTCTTTAATCAAATTATACTGATGAGATAGATATATACGAAAAAGATACAGATACGAAAAATTGAATTTATAAAAAAATTACTTCAATACTTTCTCTTCTTGTCCGTCCTTTAAGAAGTGGTAATAAAACGTTCAAAAAAAAAAAATGTTTGACCACAACAGTATATTTTCCATTTTAGTCATTTCCCCCAAAACTCACTTAATCCACGCGTAAACCAGCAAGGAGAATCCAAGACCATTACCGGAGCCTAAACCGGAAGATCTACCTCCACCGTACTCCGACTCATCAGCACTACTAGCCCACTCCAAAACCGACGAGCTACAAGCAGAAGAAGCAGAAGACATCGACATCGAAGAAGAAGAAGAACTCCTCTTACTCTTAACGAATCTCCTCCTCATCTTCCTCCATTCCACCATCCCTTTAAAACCCCCCAAGCCACTACTCCCACCACACTTCTTCTTCGGCTCCCACAAAACGACGTCGTTTCCGTTTCTCTCCTCCTGATCACTCTCGAACCTGAACATAAAAACAGCGTGTCCTAAACTCTTGCTCTGAAACAGCCAATTATAAATATCCCACGAGATCTGAACAGAAACTCCGTCGATCTCCACCCTCTCGTTCCCCCTGAACTTCCACCTCAGCCGCTTGATCGTCAGAACCTGCTTCGAGTCCACGCTGAAACAGAGCCTCGCGTCCTCGTCTACGCAGCAATCTATCGTGATCTCTCTGTTCTTACCTCCGAACCTCGCTTTCGTGGCGAACACTCTAGCTCCGAACACGTGTTCCTTCCTCATCACCAGAGCTTGTTGCGGACTCGCCGGCGACGGTTTCGCCGATTTGACCCGAGCGTACGCCTCTTTGACGGAGTCTCCGACCAAGAGCCCCATCTCTCCGTCGACGATCACCGCGATGAAGAATCCGGATCTCGGTTCGGATCCGGATTCGAATTTGGCCCGGGTCAAGTCCCAGAGGACTTGGATTCTCGGGGAGATGAGTTTGGATCCGCGTTTTCTCCAGAAGGTTAATGTGTTTAGGTTGAGGTGGAAGGAGGCGGCGGAGGATAGGGAGAGATCTGCGGAGGAGGAGAAGGAGAGAGGGGAGGAAGAGTGGTTGTAGTGGTCTTGAGAGTGGAGGTAGAGATGCAGAGAGTGTCCTCCTAAGAAAGTGCGGGACCATGTGAGGTAGAAGACGCCGTGGTCTGTTTGGTAGAGACAAGTTGTGAGGTTCGGATCACCGGAGACTATGGGAGACGGAGGAGGGTGGATATTTCGAGAGGGAGACATTTGTGTGTTTCCGTTTTTTTCGGAAGTTGTGTTGTGAGGGGATTTTTTATGTTTTATTTATATACTTTTTTTTTTTGATTAAATCATGAAAATGGAATGGGTTATATATAAACTTATAATGATGTTTGGCTTGAAACATACGTAACAAAAAAATTTGGATGCAGGCTGCCAAATATGAAAAATAATTAAAAATTGGGATGGATATATATCATATATGATAGAGACATAAGATTATAAGTGTAAGAACTTTGAAATAGCAACTTGTAAAACTTTGATCTAAACTGACTTTTTCAAACTTTCTTAGAGGGATGAAATCAACCCATGTTCATCTCTCTTATCTAGCCCGTAACTGATAATCAAAACGGTCGTACTTTCTAAGGTGGTGTCGGTAATTCATAATCTATAACAAAATGTGAAACATTTACAGATATAGGATAGCATTGTCTTTTCAAAAGAGTTTAAACAGTAAAAAGGCATGTATTGTGTGTAAAATATCAGGGTCCCTAAACATTGCTTAACAGTTCGAGTAGGAGGAACATGATATGATTAACTGTCTGCACACCTGACACTTCATTGGAGAACATAATCAACATGGAGTCCATTTTAGAACTCATAAATGATTAGATTTTTAAATAATACTCATTTATATATATCTAAAGTATCTGCACTTGTGATAACACTTACTGTGTTTGCTACTGGAAATACTACATCTAAATATGATTTAATTCAGATTAGTGATTTTGACAAATAATTAAGACTTTTGAGCTTATATTATATCGTGTACTTTTGTTCTCTAGTCTCCATTGCTAGTTCAGAAGGCAGTTTATGCTAATCTCTTCTGCTGCGGGGGGAACAAAATAAAATAATTGGCTTGGTCGATTATGAAAACATCGTTTTCAGTTTATCCAATTATTTTGTTAAAACTCGTATCTTATTGATATCTCGAGTTATCTGGATAAGTTGGCAGACAGCTAAAGGAAGGTGGATTAGCACATTATTAATTTGATATTTATGTTAGTTCTTGAAAAAAATCTGTACATCGGGTCTTATTAATTTTACACTAATGTTAGATCGATCTGAATATATTAATTATCTTATATAATAATGTGTTCTGAAACTTCAACCCCAAGAAATTTATAACTTTGATTGACAGCTAAACCTCTTCTACACTATTATTTTACTACTATCCACATACATTGTACCCCATTGTATGGTATTGTTTTATCTCTAAATGGAATTATATATTGTTAGACACCAAACGTATAACTTCGAACTCAAATTAATGATGATATATTTTTCTAAGAAGCTGTTATACACTTAACACATAACTTGCATTCGTTGAACATGCAATCCCTGGTGAATAAACCAAATTCAGCAGCTAAAGCGTGGGTCTAGTACGTAGGTAATTATCAGTTTAGCAATATGTATATGAACGTTTGACAGCCAGAAAACAAGATGGTTAGAGATGGTAAGAGATAACACTGAGCACTTTTGCAGTGATAAAAAGCAATTTGGTTAAAGCGGGGTTTAATGATATCATTGGAAGTTTTACCAGACAAATATCATTATTAACATCTTGTGTATAGGTGCACATTTTATTAAATGTATATTTTGGAAAAAAAGAACATGTTTACCAGTCATATTCCTCCAATTCGATTTAAGAGCATATGAATGTGTTTTCATAAAAAGTAAATTTATTTTGTTTATTTTGAAAAGTTAGAAAAGCATAAAACGCTGAAGAACAATGGTTGACTCAAGTTTCTCATTTGGGAGACTAAGACCAGGTTAGATTTGAAACAACAACACGCTTTTAGTATTCAACATTTCAACTCAACTCCATCTCGAGTCTCTCAGCCTTCGTTTTGCGACACTGTCCCTTCTTAGATTCTCCTTCCAACATTTCGAGTACATTATTTATCAGACCCACTTCGTTAATATCTTTGACTAAAGCGATAGATTTTTGTTTTATTATTTGATTTGCTGATGACTATGGCCTATGGGTATGATCAATCTTCCTACTAACATGACAACATTTTGGCTATTCATAAATATACTAGCAAAAAGGTAAAAATAGGGAGGATATTTATACATAAGAAACAGAAGGTGCATAATTGTGGGTACTTTTTACCTGAAACGTAAATTAAGATTAAAGTGCATACAACAATGTTGCAATTATAGACAATTAGATCAATAATTTTCTATAGGTTTGTCAGAAATTGTTCCACGTGGGCCTTATCACTAACTTGAAAATCACTTTTAGCTAATTTGTAGTCCACTACTGTTTAAATTAATACACATGCTTTTAAATATATGGTCTATATATTAAATAATCGATCAGCGGAAAATTAGAGTAACAGAGATCTCGGACTAAGGTGGTGGGAAATAGCAGGTTCATGTCTCGAAGACGGAAGATCATTAATTTCATGAAATCTAAATTAATAAACTCGTTTCTGGAATAGATACTTTTTAAAACAGGTTCTATTTTTAATTGTGATCCATGGAAGCGGTTGTTCTGATGGTTTTTAAGGTATTGCCACGTTCATTGGAACCAAAGGTACAAGACATTGCAGCTTCGCTGTGAGATTTCAAAAGTGGGTTCTTCAGGCAGAATCTGCGGGAACAATTTTGAAGTCTCGTTTGGATTCCCAAGCTAGTCTCAGCTCAGAGGAGGTTCACGTCTAGGTGTCCAGTGTCCTATTAATTTAGTCTATGTTTCAGTCGCCTATGACTTATCAGTTATCACCGAAGTCATCATTGTTTTAAACTTGGCAAGGAAAGAGGCCCATAAGGTTAATATGGGCCATGAATAGCATCCTTATTTCCTCACCGAAGTCATCATTGTTACAATGTGGTAAATAAACTACACTGATTTTGCCACACAATTAGGTCGATTAACTTGTTTAACTTCTTAGCTTATTCTTGTATTTTTATATTGTAGATATTAATATTTTGGAATAATATAATAAAATGATGAATACATAAATCTGGTGCATCAATTAACTGGGTGTCAAGATTGATTAAAATGTGATTTAGTATACGAACCAATGAAATTTTAATATGCTAAAGATTCACAAGATTGGCCTTGCAGTTTATTTGGTTTTACCTCCTTGATCCTGAGAAACAAGATAGTAATAATCCAAAAAAAAATGTTTTGAGTTCCAAATATCGATATACAACATTTTAAGTACAAGCTGAGTCGCATTGGATTCCAAGGGAAATGAAACCAGAGAATAGAAAGAGATAAACTAGATGCTATTTCAGATTGGCCTAATATTCCCAAATAGATGTCAAATGCGTAACTAAAAGTAAGCAAACAATGTGGAGAGATATGGACAACACTGTGAAGCATTGAAGATGAACGCAGAAGAGTGGAGAAGTGGTCCATTGCAGAATTTATTTTCAAAATGCTTCTTCTTTTTCTTGTCTGTGGTCCAGTTTTGGAAGTAAACAAAGCCTAACTTTGGGGGTTACTAAGGGAAGCAGACAAATACGCTTCTCTTATTTTTAACATGAAATTATAAAATAAAGTATAGGTAACGTGTTTTAACATTTTCCTTTCGAAAAACATGTTTTTACATCTCATTTATATAATTAATTAAAATTGTTTTCTTAAAGCGAATTTAGAATCAATAGAGTAAGACAGACATCCATCACTAGATTCACTATAACATAGGCCTCATAGCTGATAGTTATAATTAACATCCAGCATTTAGCTTTCATTTATCAAAAGATGAAGCGGAAATCAACTATTACTATAAATAAGAATATATATATATATATACACCCTTTTCAAATATATAAAAGCGTTTCATATATACTAAAAGTTCCTACAACCATGACTAACTCAATTGTTTTTGATGACTAGCACTCCGCAGCACAATACATAGTACGTAGTGTTTTCAACAAAGCCAAAAAGAATTCGAGTAGGAAGAAGAAACCAATGACTTTTTCAGCAATGTGGATAACCCCAATTATTCTCCGTTTTGTCTACCTTGAAACGTTTCTATCTTCTTTTCTTTGGTTTGTATCGTTTATACCTTTTCCTTATTTTCTATTATTTGATATGATCATTTAGATTTCTTCTTTTTTGATCAAAAAAAAAAAGATTTCTTCTTTATATCATGGAGGTTTGGGCCTACGGTTCATTTAGATATTATCATATCTGTGTGTGATAACAACGATCGTTGTTGTGATCGACGTATGCTTGGGCAATGAATAAATGTTACCCACGTATAGACTATCAGTAGCGTTCGTTGGGAGTGTGATCAATATTCTTGAACAAAAAAGAAACTCCATTAATAATGATTCCTAGCTATTACTATCTCATCTACCTGATTCAGATAAATTCCTTTCCCCCCAGTACTGAAACATTTGGTTCTTATTATTTAATCTTATAATAAGTTTAAATTTAGAAAAGTTATAAGAAATAAAAAAAAGGTTATATATATATATATATATATACTCCAAGAGAAGAGTAATTACTTACTATACTAATTAGTCGAGCCGTGAGACTTAGGACACTTCTTGTGGGGACAAGAGTGGTTATGAGATGGACGACTTTGATCGTTAATGTGACTCTCTTTGTCAATCATATGTTAGCCGATTCCACACGAAACATATATAGATCACATTATGTTTGCACGACACATGTAAATACTCCTTATGAACAACCATCACTCACCTCGCTGTTTGGGGTTAGTTGGAGTTTTACTATTGTTCATCGCCTTCTCACGTGTAACGCACGCAAGAGAAAAGCTTACAAAAATCTATCTAACAGTAAAGCCAAATATTGGAAGAGGTCACTAGGTCAGATGGCTACCAATTTTTAATATAACCACTCATCATTGGGTAGTGTTTTGCTTTTTAAACTATTATATCCCCTAGTCGCGAGTTATTTTGCATCGCATCCCTAATAAGCATTTTTTTTTTGACTAAAATCCCTAATAAGCATATTATTTAGCTTGTAGAAGGCTTCGATACATATCGATTGTTTTCATAACTCTAGAACATACGGTACATGGATTAAGAAGAGTTATCTTTTCGTTTCTTTTGACTTACTTCATTGTGGAGAGAGTTATCCTTTTGATTTTTATTTTTTTTACATGTGGTATGGTATAATTGAAGTTTTCGTTTTATAAAATTTATGCGTTTATTTAGGAAATTTTCAAAATTGTTGATCGGCAAAGAAAACATGATTGACATTGTGCTACATAAGCCTTTTTTATCTCACCCATTGTTTATGTTTTCAGTGTTTAGTATCACATAAAATACTGTGTCTATAAATTATGAACATTTACACACATATATATATATGTGACACTTTTTATTATATTTGTTTTATTTTTATGTATACTGTTGGCTGAAGTCATAAGTTCATACCAAAATTAATATACAATTTTAATTTGTTTTTTTGATGGAATAAAATTTGGCGTACTGTCATTTAGACATCAACATATTAACTTAGGTCAAAAAATCAGAATTGGTCCCTACTTCTCTCAACTTTGAATATGCGTTTGTATATATAAATAATTAAATACTAATATATTATATTAATTGTGTTCTACACTTCTACTAATTGATCTTCTGACATACAATAATGTAAAATTTTATTGGTTGGATTCTCTGACCTGGTCGCATGCCATTCTTTGGGACCACAGTTAGCGGTAAGTAATGTCTCGACACGTGTCTACCGATATTTTTGGTCGAGAAAGATAATAACTAGGGCCGGCATTTTATACTTTAGATTTGATTCGATTCGTTATCCATTACTATTTGATCCGAAAATTTTGGATATCCGTAAGCTTTCGAAGTAAAACAAATACTAAATTTTAATAAGTTAAAATAAAAAACAAATCACAAATATTAAAATTTTAGAAAACGAATATCAGATCTGATCCGTCAATATATAAATATATGTACATTATGATTATATTTAAAATTTTAGTGTATAAAATTATATAATTATTATTCTAACATATGATTTTACAGACTTTATTCACATTATTACTTATATAAAAATATTACATAAAACAAAAATAAAACATTTATGAAAACTATAATATTTTTTTCAAGTTTTATGTTATTATAATTGTTAAATAAGTTTAAAAATTTACAAAATATGTAGATTCACTATTTCTTTTAATGTTTATCTTTTATATCAAGCAAAAAAAAATTACAAAACAAAATTTTAAGATTATTTGTATTAATACAAAAATAGATATTCGTAAGTATCCGCGAATATCCGCAAATATTTATTTATTTTTCGAATATCCGTTTTTCCGAATATCCGTATTTTTCGAAACAAAGCAAATCGGAAAATTAGATTTCCGTAACATTCGAAATAAATTACAAATACTTTAAAAAATCCGGATATCTGATCCGTGCCGATGCCTAATAATAACGTCATTAACGGCCCCCTCCCTCCTTGCTTTCATTTACTCTTTCTTCTTTTTATTTTCTCTGATGACAAATATTCATGTTCTTTCACAAATAGTGGTATATTAATATATTTACACTCGAATTAATTTACTTGGCACCAAATATTTGCAGATTAATAAGTTGGCTACTCTGCAACACCTTTGTACTAAGGATAGGGATGTATTTCATTTTTATAAACTCAGTAAATGTAGCTGCTGAAATTCAAGGGTTCAACCTCAGATACGTTTCTATTCAACAAAACAGAAACAAAGCTCAAGAGCTATTCTTGGTGGTGAAACGAGATTAACCGATTCATGTTGTTTAGTGATTATTATTTGGGGATTGAAGAACTAGGGTTCAAATTACATTTCCATTATGATTTTAATTTTTGTTGACAAGTTAAGTTTTAGATGAAAAAGCTCGTTTGTGTAACATGTCGTGGAAACCAGTTAATTTTCTCTTGTTAAAATTGTAAATTGGATTTGTCCTCATTTGTACTAAACGTAAAAGCAAAGCATAATAGAGAGAAAGAAAAACCAAAATAATTCTTTGAAAATAGAAATAATACCATTTGATTAGTGACAAAAAAAATTATAAACACGGGAAAATGCATTGAAAGGGATGAGGAAAAGATGAGTGTAATACTTTTCTTCTCACCGTCATTCGAACTTCGTATCGATATCTTATCATGCTTTTGATGTCAATTCTCTACCATCTTTTTCGCAAAACGATAGTAAACTTTTTGTTGTCGTAGTTAATGTTACTAGTTATACCTAAAATCCATTTTATACATAATAAGTTTATATATATATATATATACAAGAATAAGTCGTCTTTTTTTGTCCACCTCCATTTAAACGCTCTATGCACATAAAACTGAAACATTCAATCACATACATACCCAAACGCCAAACCCTATTTTTTCATTATTGACAAACCTTAACACGAATAAAAAGAAAAAAAACAATGGCGTTCCATAACAATCATTTCAATCACTTCATCGACCAACAACACCAGCCTCCTCCTCCCACGCAGCAGCAGCAGCAGGAACACCATTTCCACGAACCCACACCGCCTAACTGGCTCCTCCGCTCCGATAACAATTTCCTAAACCTCCATACTGCCGCCTCTGCCGCAGCAACAAGCTCTGACTCTCCTTCCTCCGCCGCCGCTAACCAGTGGCTCTCTCGATCCACTTCTTTCCTCCAACGCGGCAGGGGAGCTAACGACAATAACGTCGGTTCAGGTGACGTCATCGACGACGTTACTACCGGCGGAGGGGAGGCAATGATCGGCGAGAGGAAGGAGGCGGAGAGATGGCAGAATGTGAGGCACAAGGCGGAGATACTCTCTCATCCACTATACGAGCAGCTTTTGTCGGCACACGTGGCATGCCTTAGGATCGCCACGCCGGTGGATCAGCTTCCTAGGATCGATACACAGCTAGCTCAGTCGCAGAACGTCGTGGCGAAGTACTCTACTATAGATACTGCTGCTCAGGGACTCATCTCCGGTGATGAAAAGGAGCTTGACCACTTCATGGTAATTGAACTTCTTCCTTCTCACCGAATTTGAATTTTTATTCTATTTTCCATTATATTATTCCTAGCCTTTTCTCTCATAAATGATTTATTCTCTTCAAATTTGGAAAAACAAAAATTAATAATTCCATTTTGTATTTTAGTTGATAGTTTCACTGTTTGAAAAATTCGAAAATAATTCTATAATTTCAGATTTTTATTAATTTAGAGAAGAAAATGAAAATATCTTTTGTAGATTTGTACTTTGTACCGACACACATGATCGATCAGTGGTCCGGTACTCCGGTTGGACAATTAGTCAGTTTAAGATTTTTGGATTTTATATTTTGTACAGTTGAAATTTGACAGCAGGAGGTTTTATTTTTGAGATAGATTTTGGTTGAACAATGCATTAGTTTGAAATTACGGATATAGTCATCTGACAAAAGCTACATACTAGTTTGTCATTTTATGTGTATATCAATTATTAATCTATCTGTCGTCTGAAAAATATTTACATGCTTTTGTGCAGACGCATTATGTACTATTGCTGTGCTCTTTTAAAGAACAACTGCAGCAGCATGTCCGTGTCCATGCAATGGAAGCTGTTATGGCCTGTTGGGAGATTGAGCAGTCTCTTCAAAGCTTAACAGGTTAGTTGTTGAGAATTCACGCAAAACTTTAAAATCTTAATCTGTCATTTAGCCATATAATGATTGCTCTTGTATTGCAGCATAGACAAAGATGCAATGATTTTCTATTTGATTCATTAGTTATTCCAGTTTCTGCTATATGGTATGGATTATTAATTAAAGGATTAACGCTTGTTCGTTGGGTGAGATAGGAGTGTCTCCTGGTGAAGGCACAGGAGCAACAATGTCTGAAGACGAAGATGAGCAAGTAGAGAGCGATGCTCATTTGTATGATGGAAGCTTAGATGGGTTAGGGTTTGGTCCTCTGGTCCCAACTGAGAGCGAGAGAACCTTAATGGAACGAGTTAGGCAAGAACTCAAAAATGAACTCAAGCAGGTAACACATGATATATACTATCTCGATCATTTAGTCCTACATTGTCTCATCTGTAACGTTACATTTCCCATTACTTATATTATTATACATTTAAGAACATATGCCATGTATTCAAAAACAATAGAGCATATGTCAGTGTTCTAATGTGTAGAAACATGGTTTTTGAAAAGGGCTACAAGGAGAAAATTGTAGACATAAGAGAGGAGATACTGAGGAAGAGAAGAGCTGGGAAATTACCAGGAGACACCACCTCTGTTCTCAAAGCTTGGTGGCAGTCTCATTCTAAGTGGCCTTACCCTACTGTGAGTTCTCTCTTTCTACTTCTCCAACCACGCACGTGAATATGCCTGACGCCTCATGCCCCTCTTGTTCTGTTCCATATAGCTTGGACTACATCACTTTCTCGACTTCTTCCTTTGCCTTCTTAACCTCCTAAGTTTTAAAAACCATTTGGCAGGAGGAAGATAAGGTGAGGTTGGTGCAGGAGACAGGGTTGCAGCTCAAACAGATAAACAATTGGTTCATCAATCAAAGAAAGAGGAATTGGCATAGCAATCCATCTTCTTCTACCGTCCCAAAGAACAAACGCAGAAGGTACTACCAACAAAACTGAAGGAAGAGTCATCCAAGATAGAATCTGTTGAACAAATATACAACTAAACGATCGAATTGGGCTTAACAAAGTTTATATCTTAAATATCTAAGTTTATAGCTTGTTTGGTATGGTTATATTAATGTTTAGTTACGTTTTTAAGAAACCACTGAGACACTGATTTTTGGAGAATCTTTTTTTATGAAGCAATGCAGGTGAAAATAGTGGAAGAGAGCGTTGAAGTCAGTTTGTAGCTGCGCATGGAGAAATCCAATAGCTTGATAGAAAGTTGGAGAGACAAGGACAAAATTCCACAAAATCAACGTAGAAAGTTTTTTTTTTTTGTGTGACATACATTGCATGGTTTATGTGACTTCATATTTAATCGTAATTAGTAGGGACACAAAACGCAAAAGACGAGGAATCAGAAGCATGATTTGTAATATGAGGTTTAGTGTTGAATTTATGATAGGATCTTCACTACCATCTCCACCATCATCATATCTTGTGAATAAGTAGATTTTTCTCTTTTTGCAATTGTGCAAATTGATTATTGGCCGTTGATTATTGGACGTGCTATATATACACACATATTTTGGAACCATTTCTCATGCATGCTTTGCTAACCCTAATACAAAAATATGAAACAACCAACCTCCGTGCGGTTTACGATTTGTCACACTTCGGAGATGCAAAGGTCGCCGAAAAACGAACGAAAGAGAGACTTTCTCCTGTTGTTGAAATGAGTTTTTTAAAACTACTTATTATGAAGTAGTTCCATTTTGGGCCCCTTTCTAATTTTCTCATGTATCCTCTCAAGCCTCTTGAGTTTCTTCAATGTCCATTACGGGCCTAGTCTCTCGACTTGCATAGCCACGGGACTACTCATAAGTGCATTACGCATGGTTTAGAAAAAATAGTTCACGTGTGTAAAACGCAAGACGTTTCATACGTAGTCTTCTGCATCTAGTCAATTCAATAAATCACGAGAGTGTGAATCGATTTATTCAAATCATAACAAAATCAAAATGGTATATACTTTAATACGATTTTCAGATACCGAAATCCACGACGAGGCACTATTGTCTTCGTCTTCTACTTATTAGACAGTAATCTGAGAGCAGCGTTTACTTGGCTAGCTGGGCCAATTGTAAGAAACAGCTGTGTGTTATCTATTATGTAACAATGGTTTCCGTGAGCAGTAAGCAGCGGATCTCCCCTTCTTTTGGGAAAGCAGGTGGCCGCGACGAAAAATTGGCTTCAGGCTTCTTCTTCTCTTTTGTACTTAATAGATAAATAATAGAAAAATTGAATTTTCTAATTCAGTTCAACGCTTTACACCAATTAAAATGCAATGTATGGTTTAGAAAATTATACATTTTTCACTAATTCTACATTGCATTCACTAATCATAATTATTTTATATCTTTATAGAAAATTTATAATTTTCAATCAAACACGTTTGAAAAAAACTAATTAATAATTTAAGTAAATTTCTGAAGGTGTTACTTGTATTTGACTTTTATGCAGTCACTTGGATGTCACGCTTATTAATTTACATATTTAATTTATATATATATATATAACTAATTTTTATATTTACAAATAAAAATATTTAAAATAAAATCAAACAAATAAATTATGATATGAATAAAATAAATTTATAAAAATTAAATTATTTTTATTAAAATTGAGTTAAAACTAAATCAAAAAGTTAAGGTAAAGTTGAATAAATCAACTAAAAACAAGGGAAAAAGATTATGATAACACTAAAAGAAGTTTTTATCGCAAATATAGTCTTCACGGATCAAAATGACCAAAATGTTTTATTAAAGAGGTAAATGTATAAATGTACACTTATACCCTTAGGTTAATTAATCCAAACCTTATGATTTAGACTTAAGGTAGGGTTTTGTTCGACATTAAGGTTTAAAATTTATAAAAAGAAAATTTGAAAAAAAAAATCGTAAAAAAGAATTTCCAGAAACAAAAAATTAGAAAAAAAAAATAGAATCTGAAAACATATAATCTGAAACTATAAAAAATATTATTTTTTACTTTATTTATTTATTTCTTTTTATTTATATTCATATATCTAAGGTAGTAGAGTATTTTCACATATTAAATGAAACATTTTGGTCACATTTTTCTTTAGTGTTTATTTTTGTGATAAAAATGTGAAAATGGTTTATTTAAGACAATTGCCCTAAAAACAATTAGATTATGGTTTTAATTAATAAAATTAATATAAAAATTTGAAAATTTTATTTATATAAAATATATAATATTTTTTAAAAAATTATATCTGCGCATAGCGCAGAAAAACACCTAATATTTTTTTTAAAAAAAATAAGGAAAACAGGTGAAAAAAATAAAAGACGTTGTCTCCTTCTTTTTCATATCCCTCACAGAAAAAAAACTATATGAGGATTCGTTTGTCAAGTTTTTTGAATCTCAATTTTGTGCTTTAAACTCAAACTCAATTTTATACCTTAAATTCAAATCATATACCCTAAATTCAAACACAAACTATAAACTATAAACTCAAACCCAAACTGTAAACCCTAAACCCAAACTATAAACTCAAACCCAAACTATAAACTATAAACTCAAACCTAATACATGTAAATAGAGTTTTTGTTTAGAGTTTACGGTTTGGATTTAAGATCTACGATTTGAGTTTAGGATTTAGGTTAAAAAATTGATTTGATTTGATTTCGAAAAGATAAAATAAAAATTGAATTTGAAATCATAGAATTAGAGATTTAAACTTGACAAGCAAAACTTTATATCTTTTTTGTGGAGATGAAGAAAAAATAGTCAACAGAGATCACATTCTTTTAGTTTTCTGACATGTTTTCTTTATTTTTTAAATTTTTTAAAACTAATCCTACATGGCTTGATTTAGAGAGTTGAGCTGAATTAAAGAGTTGATCGCATGGATGAATCCAAGTTTTGTTCTAAATAATAATGTTTTACTTCTGATTTACAATGATGAGTAAATGAAAGATTCGCTATCTGAAAGTGACGCTGAAAAATAAACAAAGTGCCAAAGTTATTATAAAAGTGCTAGTGGGTAAGTAGGGATAAAGAATAAATCAGAGAGGACGACAAGAAAGTTCACAGCATTCTCTCTACTCTTATCATGCGCTTCTTACTTTTTCATGTTAGCCAATGTATGCTGAACCTTCTGATATGATATTTTACACAAAAACAAATACGATAAGATAATCGAGGACGTTCGAATGAAGTTCAGCTTGACATCAGATAAATACTTCCCCAATATATATTTTATTTTAATATTTGCAATATCGAATTTATTTGTAAGGCGACTTTTGCAAGTTGAGTTCACGACCTCTTAATCAAATTGAGTATAAAATAGTATAACTTTGACATTGATATATTCGTGTTATTGGAGACACGCTCAATGCAGTTTGTCTATCTTCTTATCACAACACGAGCTGAAATTGACCAAAGAAAGTAGACTTTATGCATCTATTTCATTTTATTAACATATTCAATGAGGATATTAGACAATGAATTTGTGACTTCCATGGGAAATCAAGTCTAGCAATGAAAAACATTTGTGATGGAGAACTTAAAAGGGCATAATTAGGTTAAAGAGGGGTATACTAAGCAAAAGATTTGAGTGGCATCAACAGAGAAAGAGACATGTCGACCGGTGGCAAGTAATGCTACATAAGTACATAACATCCCAAACAACAATACATGTCAAAAAACGTTTTTGGTACCTTTCTCGGTTTTCTTCCATCCCCACTTCACTTCATTTCAGTATTTCACACTCTTACCTTCAGTCTCTCTCCACTTGTTTCGTGTTTTGTTGTTTTATGAAAAGATATTTAACATGGTAATTGGCCTCCAGTACCATCTTAAACCAACTTTAGACCAACCGCAATGGCGTATTTAGTGGGGTTCATGGTGCAAATTCTTAGGCAAAAAGTAATAAAAATAAATGAAAAATGAATTAATTTTGGTGAACCGCTCCTTAAGAGTTAGCCTGTACGGAGATGTTCGAACCACGTCACAATCGTGTTTCTCCCCAATTTGCTTCCAATTCAACCCATTTCTTTTTTCGTTTTTGTATCAATTCAATCCTGGACAACAAGTATCCTCTTCCCCTACTCATCTTCTCCACGCTCCACCATCGAGGTCACACTAGTTCTCTCTCTCTCCTCTTCCTCTAGCTTCGGGGAAGAAAGAAAGCCATTTTCAGATTTCCATTTCGTTGACAAGCGATCTCTCTCGGCCGTGTGGAAGAAAACTGATGACGATGAGAAATGCTGGAGACTGGGACTGGGACGCTATGGAGGAGACTTGATTCACCCAGAGAGACAGAGAAGAGAAGAATTAGAAGCAATGGAGGGAGCAGAAGAAGCTGGAGCGAAGATGACGGTTGATTCAAAGGACTTACAGCAACAAAGCAAAGCTCTCAACAAGCTTACCGATCGCGTCGATGGATCGCCAGCTCGATTCTAATCGCGTTCAATCGGTTTGTTCGCTCTTTAGTAATCTACAAAGATTGATCATTATCCCCCAAAGTTAAAGTGAAAAAATTGATTTGGCTTACAAAGGTTTCATATTTCAGGCTATGGTGTGATTTACCGATCAGTAACAGTTTTTCTTTTATAAAGATGTGGAAATATGATTAGATTTTTCACATTTCATCCTTCTGTGTGCTGTTTGATTGACAAAGTTACTGGAAATTTATATGCAGGGAGAAGGAATTGGCTTCTGTTAAGATCAATGCCGCAGATGTTGATCTCATTGTTAACGAACTTGAGGTTAGCTTCTTCCTTTTTTTTCCATCACAAGATGAAGCATTCTTTATTCCTGTGACTGTGTCCTAAAACTTTGCTGTCTGTGAACATTGTAAACGAGCAGCTGGAGAAGAATGTGGTGGAGAGAACTCTAAGAGAGCACAAAGGCGATGCAGTTGCTGCAACCAGGGAGTTAGGGTGACTTCTATAGTGGGTGGTCAGTCTATTGAGGAGCAGGGGTTGAACCTAAACCAAGAGAGACAGTTAACCATCCCTAGTGTGGCTGCGTCTTACTTTTCGAATAACCATCTCTGGTGTTGCTGATGTTAAAGATGCAATCTTTAAGCGTTTGGCCATTAAAGTTTGGTCTTTTGGTTGGATCAAGATTTGAATTTGAGTTGGATTGTTCTTGTTCTGGACATGGCCGTGGAAAGCTATCAACTCGGGAGGCAAAGTTTCCAGCTGCCACAAACTCAGGTCTGACTTTAAGTTCTGCAACATATACAAAGTCAAGTTGACTAGTAGCGATTGATAGTGTTTATTACGTCTGTTCAATTCATTAGTATGAGTCTTTTCTATTGTGTTTTGCTTTGTAAACACACAAACACATTACAAAGGTGCAGCAGAAAATGGCAAAAACTTTTATTTTTTTCTTATTATGTTTACATCCAAAGAAGATTGCAGTTCATGAATCAATGTAATGGAATCAATCTGTAAAGAGAAGACTATACTGCTAGCTATTTACATTTAAAATCTGTCAATTTTCTTTTCCTATTCTATACAACTTTCCACAGTTTTTTTTTGTTGTTATATACTTCTATTGCTGAACTTGAAGCTGAGTTTGTGGTGAAGAAACAATGAAACCAAAAACACCATATCACCTTCTTTCCTCTAAATGCAACTCCTCTTCAACCCCAAA
>OVBX01001810.1:12395-23470 GCA_900406325.1 Erucastrum elatum | reverse complement strand
TTTTGAAACAAAGGAAATAGTAAGAGGAAAAAGTAACTCAAAACAGATTGATAAATAGATTTAATGATTACTCATTCTGTGAACGTCTCAATCCATATATATATATATATATATAAATAATATTCTAAATTTTGTGATTTTGATTCAAATATAATATATTTTGAAACAAAGGAAATAGTAAGAGGAAAAAGTAACTCAAAACAGATTGATAAATAGATTCAAAGATTACTCATTCTGTGAACGTCTCAATCCAAATTGTCAAGCTACATGCAATAAATAGAAAACTCATGCATATTTAAAAGTTTGTAATAATTTTATGGAACAACCAAATCTTTCAGAATCTGCACTGAATAGTAGTAAGTATTTTTGGTATAACTGTATGTTGAAAGAAATGGAATAATTGAATTAAGATGACAATAAATTATTCACTTTGAGGAAAAAAGACAAGAAAAAAAAAACAGGTCGGTGTTGGAGCCGCCCAAGGTGGCAACTTGTTCACACCATAAAGCCTCACTCAAGTTGGAAGTCGCGGTCGAGTCCGGTCAAGATTTGTTACCCTTTCCCCGTGTGGGTCCTTCCTCTTCGTCCTTTTCTCCACTAAAATTTCCACGTTTTGTATTTCCCTCCACCAATTTTTTTAATTATTGTCGATTAATATTAATATTTTCTTTTTGGTTTATATATTTCAAGATAATCAGGAAAGTTTTGGTTGAATCTCATCATACGTCTTCCCATCGATAAACAAAAGTCTTTCTCTAAAACCAGATTCGAATTAAGAGAGGGGTTTCAAAGATAAGCGTTATAATATCATCTATATTTATACAGCTATTGTCGTGTATATAGCGTTGTACTCGATCATTTAATTAGTGGATTACTTATTAAATGTTAGATTTTAAATATCTCAACAACTAGGGTTTGATCAAAAAGAAAAAAAAAACAACTAGGACAAAAAAATATTGCAATATAAATACAGCTTTGGTCAAAAAAATATAAATACAGCTTATCAAAATTTTCCTTATTTATTTTACCAAAAATAAAAATCCTTATTTATTTATGATCATCATAAACGAAGGAAATAATAGAAAAAGAATTGCCGACCTCCTAATCAAGAGTCAATGGGTCAAGCAAGTCAAGGGAAAGTTCGCAATTGCTATGGTCACTTCTATATCGATCAAAAACTATTAGTATTTACTTTAAATAAATTTCACCAAACTGAAAAAAGAATAATTTAAAGGAAACAAGGATCCGACCATATTGAAATTTATGAATGACGTCCAAAACTTTCTATCGAACGCATGGGACACTGCCGCAGCTATTGTTGATTCTTCTTTACTTGTTTGTTTTTTTATGTAAACTCATTGATCTAGCCAATCACTATAACCACATCACGAAAGTCTTTAATGTCTTCAGACTTTAATCGAAGACAGCTTTCTAGATTTATCATCAATTTGCCGACGACTTTCCAAAAAATCTCATTTACATAATTTATTTCTAAATGTTATGCACATAGACAGTCTTTCTAGTTTTGTATATATAAAGAAACCATTACTCATCCACTCGGACCACCAACTTACGACCAAAGAAAGCAAATCCAAACTTGGTTTGTGTCTTTAATAAAACATTTCTTTAATGGACTGTTCTTCCCTTCTGGACCTCAACACCAACCCTTTCGATCGTAATTTCCCGGCAAAACTTCCGGTGAGTTCGCATGATTCTATATCCTTAGTAACATTTTTGATTTATGTTGCCTCCTGGGACTGTTGTAACTAACCATGTGTTCACATTTTTCAGAAGGAGGAGGTCAAAGTTTCGACTTCTGCTGATTTGGAAAGGAAACAGAGCGCAAGTGAGTTAAGGGAAGAGCTAAACAGAGTCAAATCAGAGAACAAGAAACTAACTCAGATGTTATCAACAGTCAGTGAGCACTACTACGCACTACATCATCATTTGGAGAAGCTTCAGAGTCGGCAAAGCCCTGAAATGGATCAGATTGAGCAACCGACAAAGAAAAGAAAACAAGATCCGGATGAGTTACTAGGGTTTCCTAATGGACTCAGTTGTGGAAAGAATGCGAACAGCTCCAGCAACGAAGTAGATCATCATCAGCTACTTTCATGCAAAAGACCAGTCCCTGATAGCTTCAACAAATCAAATGTTTCAACAGTCTACGTGCCTTCTGATTCTTCCGACACAAGCTTGGTAAGTGTTTTGTCTGAATAATCTTTGTCTGAATTTGCAATATTGATATTGTTGTGTTCAAAGAAAAGAAAAGAAAATAATTTACAGTATTTGATATATTGTTTTTTTTTTTTTATGTTTGTTATGGAGGCATAAGAATTCAACAGAGTGTTTTATTTCTTTGCAGACAGTAAAAGATGGGTATCAATGGAGGAAATACGGACAAAAGGTTACAAGAGATAACCCCTCGCCTAGAGCTTACTTTAGATGCTCGTTTGCGCCTTCTTGTCCAGTTAAAAAGAAGGTATATTTACAAACATTGAATTCATTTTCATTTGTAAATGTTTATCTCTGCTTATTCAGCTGTCTAATGATGTTATGTGGCTTGTGTTATTTTTGCTGTTCAGGTGCAACGCAGCGCAGAGGATCCGTCTGTACTGGTAGCTACATACGAAGGGACGCATAACCACTTAGGTCCAAACGGTTCTGAAGGGGATGTTACAAGCCAAGTAGGATCAAGCACTGTGACTTTGGATCTGGTTCATAGTGGTCAGGGAACGATGCAAGATGTTCTGGTTCAGCAAATGGCGTCTTCGCTAACGAAAGATTCAAAGTTTACAGCTGCTCTTGCGGCTGCTATATCAGGGAGGTTGATGGAGCAGTCTAGAACATGAAGATTTTCAGTGAATGCTTTTGTTAAGGTTTCTCATCCTTAGAAAAATGAATGGAGTTTATCTTTTTTCTAATTAAAATGTTCCATTTTTCAATTAGGAGAAAAAATGGAAACTTAATTGTATATAAAACTATAAGCAGATAATAAATCATAAACATTCAAGAGAATTTTAGTGTTGTTAGTTTTTTTTTCTTTTGAATAACCTAGGCATCGGTCGCCAGAAAAGTCCGAATGCTAAAATTTAACTCTAGTAACCATAGAGGTTCGAACACAGATGGTGTTGGAGGTAAAGCTTTAACATAGTTAGTTTTTAAGTAGTTAGGCGTTCTCACTTGGTTAGGCGTTCTCACTTGGTTTTGTTAGTTTTTAAATAGTTAGACTATGTTACCACAAAAACGATTTGTAAAAATCTGGTATGCTTAATTTTTTGTTTTTAAATCGTTTTATATAATGAATTGAAATCTATAGAAGTATGTTTCTTTGAAATATTTTAAATTCATTTGAAATCAGTTTTTCAATGATTGGAGAAGATTCCTAACAAACATTCAAAAAACAAATAATCAAAGTTTCCCTCCTTATTTCTCTATCTACACTCTGCAACTCTCGTGATTCTCATTTATTTCCTTTCCCCATCTGTTCATCGCTCTCTGTTCCCACCATTATCAATGTCAACCCAATCTTGGTCCCTCCAGCCACCAAACCTTCTTCCTTTTTAAATCTCCTCTCCTATCTCAAACCTCAAAACACATGATTTGTTTCAAATGGAAGGCCATGGACACTCGCGGAGGAGAAGGGGAGATGGTTGCATAGTCGTCCAGTGTTACACGCCTAGGAGGGTCGTGTCTAGGTTGCTTTCTGGCCTCAGAAGTTCCAAGGGGAAGAGACAGGCAGGGGAGGTACAAGATGAAGCAGATAAGGTAGCTCACCATTTGGCACGGTGTTCAACGAAACGCATCAACGATAGTAGGCTGTTGGATACAAAGCCAGAAACTAGTAGATTTGATGGTAAACAAGTTTTGCTATCTATAAGCATTTGATTTTTATTACAGCTTGTATTTGGTGGGTTTTGTTATACACATCTACTTGGCTACATAGTTAATTATTATTTTAAATCATTGTGCAGAATCACAAAGCAGAGAAGCACCTTTGGAAATGGGGATAGGCTCATTCTTGCTGTATCTTGTTGTTGCAAGTAAAACTGAGCTAGACAAAATGGCAAACCTGAGAACGCAAATGGAGATGCTTCTTCAAAATGCAAAAGAAGAACTGCAGAAGAATGATGCATATGCAAAAGAGGCAAAGGGTGGTAACCAGTTTTCTCCTCAAGTCATTTCGAATTTGGCATCATCCATTTTTGAAGGGTCATCAACAAGTGTTCTTCAAGAGGAGAACTCTGAATATGAGGTCTCAAAACCAGAGGATTGCCATCGAGGAACAGACCGCAATGCTAAACTCCAAGCCGAGGTTAGACATACAAAGCATCAGATTCAAAGACAACACAAACTTAAAGTATCACACAAACCACCTTATTATCTTTTTATATTGGCTATGAACAGGCTCTTGATATAACAACTCAAACTCTACTTTTTTGGGTGTTTGTAGGACAACGAGAATCATGTACCAGAGATGGTGCCAGATGAAAGGTATGGAGTTTGTCCTTATGAACTTGAGAAGAAGCTGCATGAACTACTAGAGGCAAGGCAACAAGAAGAGTTACAGAAGCTTGAGACTGCTCTGAGTCGTGTTGAACGCAGACTACAGGAGAAAGAAACCGAGGTTTCATGGTGGAAAGACGCAGCCCGCTTGCTTGCTCTGCGTGTTCCTGAATCTTCTCGAGCTGGACTAGAATGGTGCAACCCTGAATCTTCTTCCATTACATGTTTGGAAGACTTTGGTCCAGTTTCACCTAGGTGATTCTGCAAGAGAAAGTGTCTAGCTTTGCTTATCTTGTCTGATGAGTTCTGTAGTGTTTGTGTGAAGTTTGCTTTTAGTTACACTAGTTGCCACTGTCTCTGTTTCGTACATACCACTTAAAAATTACTATCCATGGTAGTATAATAGCAATATATCTGTCTCCAATCAAGCTCCCTTATAAATTCTACAATGCAATTTCAAAATTATAATGGTGTCCTCTCACAGAAGAATAGACAGATATAGTGACATGAAAATGTTAGTGTCCATAATTTGAGTCTAATTATACCTTAACTCTTTACAAATTCGTTTTTTTCCAACGTTTAGAATAGTAGAGACCCTTTAAGATATTGAATGTCTCCTGCTCCGATACGACGTGCTCAAAGACTTCACCGGCGGACTCTGCGAGCTACCAGAGGATACCTCGGAGCTCTTGTAACTACTCTCACCTTTCCTCGGCCATTTCTTCTCAAAGATCCTCCTTGACCTCGACGGCATCAGCTTGGGTCCACCACCACTCCTCTTGCTCTTACTTCCTCTGCTTTTCTTGCTCAGCTCCACCTTCTTCGTCCCTTCTCCGTCAAAGACTGTGCTCTCATCCTTCTTCACCGGCGAGTGCGAGGAAGCTGCAACAGAACCAATAGGGGTGTGATTAGCTCGAAGCTGCTCGAAGTAGAGAACTTGCACCACCACTCTTAACGGAAGCCTCTCGTTCTGGGCTGCGTGTGTTGATGCCTCACTCGTCAGCTTTCTCACATTCATTAACCCGCAAAGCCTCTTCTTCTCAAGTTTCGTTAGCTCCGGATGTTCTTACAAAACCCTAATTTTCAAACCTACAAAACCCTAATTTCCAAAACTACAAAATCCGCTCCGTTGTACAAGAATGTGACCTTCAAGAAACTGTCAATGGCTTTGTAAAGACCATCGTGAATAGGTCTAGCTGATTCCGGGATCAGTTCAGACAACTCAATAAACCTAGACAGTGTAAGATCACGGTTACTTGCGAGATACGCATCTATTAGTCTTCCTACGCTCAACAAAGTCCCGTTTCCTAAAACAAACTCCTTGTAGCCATCATCTTCTGAGGCATGTTTCTCATTCGCCGTGCACTTATAGGCAATCCGACAAACCAACTCAACTTCATGTAATAATAGATCTTTAAGTGAGGCCTGGTGTAGCTTGAGGCTCACGTTTTCTACCAAATCTTCTTTTACCATCTCATAAGCTCCAACTAGGTTCGAGACTTTTAAGTAGTTTCAACAAGAAGCTACAAGTAGAGTAGCTCATCGCTCTGTTTACCCTCGGCAGCAAGAAAACAACCGTCTCATCGAGCTGCTTGTTTAAAGAAGACTCCATAGTAGATTCAGGTAGCCACCTTGCAACATAGTAGCTAAGAGCTTCCCCAACTACCTCATTGTTCATCCTTCCACTAAATTTCACAGAGGTCATAACCCGCTTGAACATATCAATCTCAAGCTCACATGCATCTTCAACCCATCAATCTTTCGGAATCACATCCTCTTCTCTCTTCTCAACTATCTTATCAGGTTCAGATAACTTCCGGTTGTGTGTGTAAGACCAAGTAACCACCTCAGGGTTCACCAAGATCTTAGCTGAAACAGAATCTATACATCTACCAACAACCTTCAGGTCTTCAGACCATGGAAGAAGAGATTTGGTTGTCTGAAGCATAATGATAGAGTCTTTCCAGCTTTTTAATATGCCTGAGTTGAGGAACACCTCTATCTTGTATATGAGGTTACCCCGGTCAACATCTTCAGTCATTTCAAGATACTCAGCTGCACATCGATCGCACAGAGGTTATGTTGTAAGGGTTGAGCGTGAAGGTTATCCCGTAGCAAAACTTAGCACAGATCTCAAACGCTTTCTGTCCTCCAAGGATGTCTAGTATAGTGATCTCATCAGTTTTTTCCTCACTCGCTTGGGAAACAAGTCTCTGCATCCGATTGCTCTTTGATAGAAGTGGGAACTGAAAACGTTACATTACGATTGTATCAGTCAAATATATACAGTAACTAATTTTGTTGTAATAATTACAGGAATTTACCTTATGGAGGTAAAATGTAAATTCTCCGACATTGACAGTAACATCGCTGTCTAGATCCGAAATTGCATACCTGCGGTCAGATGAAACATTCAGCCCATGAACACAATCAGTAAACAAGACTTAAGATATTATTATAAGTTTCCACAAGCTAAAAAGTGTGAATCTTGGGGTAAAAGTTTTCTTTTTTCACACGGAACAAAGCAAAGGAGACGAGAGTATTTAGCCTAGTTTAGAATATGTCTCGGACATTAACAGAAACAAAGCATAAGTAACTAGAGAAAAGAGAGATTCTTTACTTTCTGAATTTGTGGAGAACTCACAAGTCACAATCATCATTCCCTTTTTATTATTTCCACTCACAAAGCAGGACCACAAAGCAAAGACAAAAATCATTCAATGGACAACAACTGCTGAAATTCATTTTATCTCAATTTCTGTCACTTCTTAATTTGAGGCTTTCCCGTAAAGAGTGAAACCAATCAAAATGATGATGCTGATGATGATAACAACTAATCATTTTATCTCTAAAATTAAAACCAGCTTATGTTTTACCGTTCAAATGGGAAATTGTCGCAGATGCCACATTCATAGTACACTTTTCATTTTCATATTTATACTAATCATTTTTACCCTCACTTTTAATAAAGAGTAAAAGACATTTATATTTTTAAGGTTAACTAATATAGACTTAGCGGGGCTTATTGGATTAGGGATTTCATTAAATATTATAATTTTATCAAATCTTCTCTTATTGGATAAAGGATTTATAAAACGTTTTCAAATCCTTCCTTATTGGATTTAGCATTTGTAAAATTTCTATCAAATCACCTCTTATTGGAATATATAGATTCCATCAATGGAATTGATAGGATTTGGTAAACACTACTCCCTCTGTCCCTAAAAGATGGTTGTTCTGGAAAAAAAATTTGTTTCTAAAAGATGGTTGTTTTATGTTTTCGATGAAAAATTGCAAAATTTAAAAAAAATTAATTGGTTTTATTGGATTACTATTGGTCAAAAATTGTTGAAAGTTTAAAATCACAGAAAACAACAAATTTATTATAGTGATTTAATGTGTTTTCTTAATATGTGTGAAAATAATAAAAAAACCGGAAGGAGTATCGTTTACTCTTCAAATCCAATAAAACAGAATACCACCTAAAGATATGGAATTTAGAAAAAAACATAGTTATAAAACAAGAGAACGTAGCTGAGATAATCAATTCAAACATTTTTCACCATCATCTTCTGAAAGATGGTTCCTTTGATGAGCTAACAATTGAGTTTCAACGAGAAGAAGATGATATGCGACGGGCCACCTTCTCGATCCTCCTGGCAGAAATCCAATTTGCAAACATATGCTTCTCGACCCTCCTTGCAGAATCTAGTTGCAGCAAAGCAATTTAGTCAAATGAGCCGCGTGGTGACGTAACGGAAGCGACAGAGAGAAAGTAAAGATCAAAGCCAGGAGTTACAGCATCTGAGGCAGATTGTTACTCAGTACTAGGAACAGCTTAGAACTCTTGAGGTGAATAATTATGCTCTCACGCTTCTTCTGAGACAAGCACAACAGAAAAGTAGTTACATCCTTACGTGTTCTAATGCTTTTGTCATTCAGAGAAAATGCACAGATTTATATCTAATTTCAGTTTCTAGTGTTATTTATGTTTCTTCGTCTCGGTTGAGTTGTGACCATTTGTTATACACGAATTCTGGAATGGTTGATGAATGGCTATAGTTTGGGAAGGACAGGTCTCTGAAGCAGTTGTATTTTTAGACAAAGCTTTGAGATATATCTGTATTAAAGTTACAAGTGTATTCCATACAACCGAACAGAACAAAACATATGTACATATATACATTTTAATCTACTAGTATCCACACAATTGAAACATTCTTTTTTTTAATTGAATGTTAAATTTAACTAAGAAAAAAGACTTAAACATTCTTACGTTTATATATCTCATCAAAGTATATAAAAGAGGTAGTATTAGCAGCTCAGTTACAGTAGAGAAAGGTTGTTTCGAACTTTTGTGGTTTATAAGTGGATGGAACCTGTTTTGCTTTTCTAGTAAGTTACTTGAGCAACTCTGTATATTTCTGTATGATCTTATTAGTCACCAAAATATTATTTTATACTTATGGATGATTAAGAAGATAAGAGCAACTGGTTGTAATGTTTTGCTGATCCATAGGAGTTTTTTTGAGACATGCTGTGACTGATCTTTCTCTTCACTATTTGGCTAAAGCTAAGATTATGGTGATTAAGGATGTTTAGAGGGATGAGATGACTTTGTCACCAAGATATTGAAATGTTTGCCAATCGCTAATCTGAAGATCATTGGAATCAAAGATATTGGGAGAACAACCTCTCTTCTTGTCCGTGGTTCCAATCAGCTTGTTCTTGATGAAGCCGAGAGGAGTCTACACGATGTTTAATGTGTTGTCAGGTTTTTGATTTCAGGAGTTGGTGCACCAGTCACTAGAGATTAAGCTCTCTAGGTGCTTGGCCTAAGGTTCTCCATGGAGTAAGAGGTTTCTGTATGAAGTCTTTCTCTGAAGCTCTCTGGTTATTTCCTTACAGGCTAGCTGGAAATGCAGGTTTGAATCCTATTAATATAAACCTAATACATATACACGTTTTGTAGTTTAATGGTAATATTATTATTATAATATATATTTTTAAAAAGATCTCATCAAATCCTACCAAATTCCTGTTTTAAATCCCCACCAAAATCCTTGAATTCAGAAAAAACACACTAATTACACCAAATCGTAAAATCTTAAAAACCTTTTCAAACTCATAATTCAATAAGCCCCCCCCCCCCCCCCCCCNCCCCCCCCCCTTAGGGTTTAGAGTTGAAATGTGGGGTTTTTGGAATGTGAAATTTAGGATTGTAATAAATATATAAATAAATACTTAAAATATATTTTTTTAAAAAATAGTTTCAAACATAAGTTTTGATTTTCAAAAGAAATTTTGATATAAAAAAGTTCGAAAAAATATTAGAAAAATCGAATTTGAAAAAGTATAATTCGAAAACATAAAAAAATATTTTTTTCTTTTATTATTTATTTAAATAATTATTTATTATGTATATATAGAAAACAAATGTATAAGAGTCTTTTGCTACTTAGTAAAAAATATATATTTGGAAATGTCTTTTTAATCGTACGCTATTAATAGCCCTTATTCTAGGCATTTGAGAGTGTCCACGTAGGATGCAAAAATCGACCAATTAAAATCTTCCTTCTTGGCACGTCACAAGGATTTGAGCTGCAATTATTTTTGATCTGTGAAATTGTTATTTTGGCCCATAAGCCCACATCCACCGAAAGCCCTATCACGTTTCCAGTTTCTTATTCACAATCTCTTTTTTTCATCGTTCTCAATTCTTCATCCGTTTCGAGTTCATCAATCAATCAACACCACTCTGTCAACATCAGCATGAAAAATCAACTAATGAGGGAGTTCTAATTTGCCATGTCAGCACACATCTCTTCTCCATCGCGACGAATATGTCGATCCAGTCTATTCGTATTAACCTAATTTACTGCTCACTTCTCTCTCTTTAGGACCTTAATTATGTGATTAAGTTTCCCTTCTGTCTACCCCTCCTTCAGTTTACCTCCAATTTTTATATAATTGAGCCATTCAAAATTCAGAAAATTTAAAAGAAAGATGTTTGGCTCCCAAAATAGAATCGATATACTTGCCCCTATTAACCTGTCAATCAGTTCTGGGTTACACAACCTACGCTCATGGCAGAGGAAGATCTTGAACGTGGTCGGTGGTTGCTATATGGGATAGTGTTGTATTGTATGAAGATTTGGTGCTTCGTGGAGCTTCTTTGGGTGTGAACAAGTTGTGGAATCGAGAAGAAACAAATTAATGTTTGCCTCTCACTTTGGTATGTATTTGGAATACTGAACCTCACACTCATGTAACTTTTTTCTCTTTCACCTACAAAACTTTGCTTCTTCCTGATTTTACAAGTGCTGAGATTCATATATAGAGTTTCTGATGCAGATTGCTTAGATGAGGAAATTCATTACTTTCAGATGGAATAGCTGGAATCACGTTTAGTGTAACATCAATGAAAATCTCATCAAACAATTATGTGATTACTGATTCTATTATTAAGAAAAAAAATATGATACAATATTAGTTACTACTATACTTCACAATAATCTGAGTTTCTCTGCAGCTGATGCCATGGTTTCAAGTGGTCTCTCTTGGTTACA
>OVBX01001810.1:0-12366 GCA_900406325.1 Erucastrum elatum | reverse complement strand
TACAAGTTTCTCAACATAGGTATAAGATAACAAAGAAGACGCTTTTGGCTGTTGTTGAGGGGTGAACTCAGGTTATAAAACACCCAAACTATATATTTTGATTGTTTGTAGTTTACTGAGATCTTTTTACAGTTCAATAATTGATATTTTTTATATAATTGACAGGGAAAAATGGTTCAGTAATCATCTGACGTTCTCACTCTTGATTATGGCAAAGTAAGTTTTTAAGAGCTCTTTTCTAATCACTTACAATTTGAACAGTACATCTCATTTAGGTTCGCAAGAGAACTATGGTGATTTGTTGGTGCCAATTACATTTGTGCTTCAGGTTTGCTCCTTGATTTGATGAATGAATTGTCTGATCATACGGACTCATCCAAGCTAAAGGAGGGAGAGATCTCATTACAGGGCAAGTCTCAGGAAGGAACACAAAGAAGTCAATATGAATATCGGAAACAACGTCTGAAGTGAATGCATAAAGCTAGAATAGTCTNAAAGGAGGGAGAGATCTCATTACAGGGCAAGTCTCAGGAAGGAACACAAAGAAGTCAATATGTATATCGGAAACAACGTCTGAAGTGAATGCATAAAGCTAGAATAGTCTTCCTTTTTTGAGAAAAAGACTAAAATAGCACCAAATGAAGTTTTTGTTCCCAAACTAGCATTCAAGGTCAAAAATCACAAAAATAGCACTCAAGGGGTGGGGTTTAGGGTTTAGTTTTTAGGGTTTAGGGTTTAGATTTTAGGTTTTAGGGTTTAGAGTTGAGAAGTGAGGTTTTGGAGATAAGATTTCAAATTTTGAAAAATAAAAAAAAAAAATTTTTGCAAAAGATAAAATGTTATTTTGGTCATTTTAGTTTTTGAGTGCTATTTTTGTGATATAAACTTAGGAATGTGTTATTTTGGAGATTTGCCCTCCTTTTTTTGTTTAAAGTTAGAATGTCTTCCTTGATGAGTTCCGCCTATTAATCTGTACCTATCCTGCTTATTAATTTTTAACACCGTCGCATTGACCACCTGCAGAGCCCCAGTTCTGAATGTGTATTTGTGGGATCAGGGGGTGGACGAGTTCAGCCGGAAGTTCCACGGAAGTCCACGAACACCTGCTGTCATCAAAACCGTCAACCCTAAATTAATATTTGCTGGTAATCTGTTTCACCCTTTTTCCAAACAACTAACATATGTTCCTCCTAAACAATATTAGTCTCTCTTAATAGTTGGTTAAGCATACACACATAGCTGCTTTTTTCTGAAGAACACGCACACGTAGCTTCTCATGTTTAGTTTTGTAGAGTTTTAATCAAACTTTTGTTCAAACCTAAATCGTTTCTATATAATCACTGCAACCTTCCTTTTGTGAAAGAAAAAAAAATGCTTACAAGAGAACATTGTCTTCTAATCAGGGGTGCTTAGGTCGAGGTGAGATTTGAGTGTCGTTGTATTATTTTCCAATCTACTATTTCACTGTCAAGTACTAAGAGAGGGAGATACATAGATAGGACGATGTGGAGCTGCTGAGGCAGAGAGAAAGCTCAGAAACAGAAGAAGGGGCCTCGGAGAGAGCAGAGCGTTTTCACAGAGAGAAGCTGCTAGATTGAGAATGAGACAAGAGACGGCACTTCCTGTGGAGGAAAATCTGAGAAAGAATCTCTACACAAGTAAGTTCTTTTTTTTCTGAATAAATTACATAAGTAAGTTCTCCTTTCTCTGTCAGTCGTTACTTACACTATTGATTAATCTATGCAAACATCCGCGTTTTGCGTTCTTTTGGCTTCGGGGTATGAGAATATCTAAAAACATTCTGATTTATTCCCTTACAGAGATGAATCGACTCTTGGAATCTAACATATCCAAAGACTTAGCAGAAACTCTCCAAACTACCTTCTTAGAAGCTTGATCTATCGGTGGTGAACTAAACACGACATCGGGCAACCCTCATCTTTCATCAGTGGCAGGTGCGGATACGTATCAGTAATCAGTGCAATGGTAAGTGTATGGTATTTTGTTTATTTATGAATGAATAATTCTGATTAGTCTAAACGTTTTCTTTACCATGTCAGTGAATCTTGATATTGAGAGCTAGAAGAAAGCAGATAAGCAGAGCTAGAGAGAATTGTGAGGCTGAAGCAAGCAAAAGCAGATGTTCTCCAGGTAAAAGCTAAAGAAGCAAAGCGGAGGATGATTGGTGTATTATTTGTAAAGGACGTCGACAGTATTTAAACGCTAGATGCAAAGCTGTTTTCATTTATTGATTTGCTAACGCCACCATCAGTTTATTCTTACCTTCATCACTTTATCTCTTAAGAGCTGCACAGATTTTTTATTTATTTCTCTAGAGAAACAGATGCAAATCAGTTATCATTCATTTGTTCCTAATATTGACCAGTCTCTTCTGTTTTTCTTTGTTTTTCGGTATGTGCAGGTTGCAGAGTTTAAACACCTCCGTGTTAAGCTAACACCAAAGAATGAATACTTATTTTTACCTTTTGTAAATACGATTCTCCAAGCGCTTGGTGTTCGCGCGCCAGTATCCAACGGGATTGTGCAATGGTGGCACAAAGTACATGGTAATCCAGTGAGAGCCAAATGCTGTCATTCAAGGGAAGAAGGTAACATGACTAATTCTGATGAATCTCTTGCCTTTTTTGGTAGAAATATTTTTCCTTTTGTTCCAATGCAGTTTTTTTTAGTGAATTAGTGCTATTTTGTTGCTTTACATTGTAGGGATCTGGTGGTGTTTCAGTCAAGAAGACTACCCAACCTTTGGTCTTTTCTGTGACAAACCAATGATTCCTAGACAATGCAATATGGTTGTAGAGAGGCTTGGTGACTACCTGATTGAGAGGAAACCTATTTGCAGTGACAAAAAAAAGAGAGAGGAAAACTATCTGTATTATGAAGTGATCGATTATTTTAATATTCTAACTTTTTCTTACCTTCTATCATGCTATGAATCTCGGGATTGTACGATTCTAAAGCAGTTTGTTATTATCTTCATTTGTGTCAAGTTGAAAATTTTACTTCATAGTTCTGAAGAATAAATTTTCTGTGGTGTGTTCAAAATAAAATAATAAATAATATTTCTATGAATTTTAATATATAATTGATTCACATGATCATTTTTTGGGTCAAATCATAGACATATGTAATTACATTACAACTAACAAGTAATCTCTGTACATCAATTCCACTAAAGGAAGAAAAACAAAATCTTAAATGTACTTACATTTACGCTGTAAGTACGTCAAAATATGCAAAATTGATATGCAATAGAATAAATTAGATAATTAAAATCAAAATATTTAACCTAATAAAAACATTAGTTAGAAATTTAGTCTACAAAATTTACCTATTTCTAAAGTATTATTATTAACTATATATAATAACATAGGTTTTACCTAAGATTACACAAGTTTCTGAAACATAATTAAACAACAAATAAGTTCAGCTTTGTTTTTTTTTACCCAACTAACTTATAATTGGAGAAAACTAAATTTCAAAATCATTTTGTAGAATTAATTTTTTAGGTATAAATTAACTTATAACTAAAATTGATAAAGAAAAACAAATTCATAAGACACAATCCCCGCGTAGCGCGGACAAGAGATCTAGTGATGGTAAAGATGAATAATGGTACAATGAAATTCTACCTTTAAAATATTAAAATAATCCGTCTAGTTTTTATTTGTAATTTTGTTTCACATAAATCTTCTTTAAAATATAAGCCTCTTTATTTTTAATACACTAAAATTTAAAGTGAAACTAGAATAAAATATGAAAAAATAAAATTTATTGAAAATATTTAATCATATATTCAAAAGTTTTGAAATCTAATGCCCCACATACAGATAAATGCCTAATTAAAAATAAAGGAACATATCTTGGGTTTTATTTTTTAAACTTACGTTTTGGTAAACACCTCCATTTTCTTGCGCATATGTTAACGCTATAAAAACATATTTGTAAAATTGTCAAACCACAACAAACGTAAATACTCTATATAGATTCAGATATACGTACTGTTACCAAGTTGCTGACAAAGCTCTGAGTTTTTTTTTTTTAACCAAGCGCTCGTAGCTTGGTGGTAAAGGAGGTACAGCTGTACTGCCCGTCACCCGGGTTCGAGTCTTGGACACAACGGATTTAACATCCCTTCTGTTGGGCGCTGGACCACTTTCGGAAAGATAGTTGAGAATGTAGCTGGCCAAATACCAGAATTATCAAGAAAAAAAAAATGCTCTGAGTTTTTTGAAAAATTTACAGCAGTACGTGATCATCTTCAACATGAAGTATGCAAAATTAATTATCAAAAATAGAGAATATTACTTTGAGAACGTACGCAAGTGATCTGAATAAAGACTAGGCATAAACCTGTTGCTCGAAGAAAAAAAGATGGAAAGAAAAAAGATGAAGAAGAGAATAAATTAGTTGCTTGAAAGTTACATGAGATATAGAAAACTGTTAGAACTTGATTGTCATCTCCACAATCAGACAAGACCCTAGCCCTCCGGATACACTTGACAAATCTATCTTTGCCTCACCTCCAGCCAGTTGAGGACTCTTATCATTGGATAGCATACAATACCAACTGCCATGGCTACTCATCATATCGACCGAGGGAGGTCTCAAGACCAAGGGTCTCACCAAGGCATTGGAAGAAGGCATCATATGGGTTTAGTGGTGCAATCCCCCATTGGGACTTTAACATGTGGCTGGCCTCTCTTAAAAAACTGCCAACTAAAGTGAGGCTAGCTTCATGGGGGTTGAATAATATTCAAACAAACTGCTGCAGCTTCTGAAACTCAAGTCAAGAGAGCCGAGATCACTTGTTCCTCTCCTGCAGAGTTTTGTTATGGAATCTCATATTCAATTGACTAGAACCTCGCCGCCGTTTGTGTCAATGTAGTGAGGGCAAAGAAATAATAGCAGAAAGTAAAAGACACAAAGTTTCTCTTTTCGAATTCACTAGAACAAGAAAGTCTTACACCAATCTTTTCTATTACAAGAATCCTTTAGGATTAGCCTCAATCCTAAGCTAAAACTCACCCTAGAGTCTAGACTTCTGTTTATCAGGATCCTCCAAACCCCGAGCTAAACTCCCCCTGAGTCTAGGCTTCAATCTTCCCACTTCACGGAAGTACTTCACCAACTACGTCAGCACCTAACGCAGAACAATGACACCAAAGGCTTGATCACACAAGCACACACCAAACGATCTCTCAACTCTTCTTTCTTATTAGCAGAGACATCTTTCTCCATGGAGGCACGTTCTCCATATAAAGATAACCAGAACTTGTTCCACAAGTTCTTTCCAAAACAACATAAGCAACTTTCCTTTTTCTCTTAAGGAATAACTCTCTTGCCTTTTCCTCTTCAAGTAATATCCTTTACACTTAATGTAAATTTACCAATAAATATATTACCTCTTCTCCAAGCTTAGCAAGCCAACCGACATCACAAAACACGAACTCCAACCTAGCCCATCTTCATGACACACACATGTACTACCTCCTGTAGTACTTCACGAACTGACCCATCATATACATCTTCAGTTTGTTTCTCACATGGAATGAACTACTCTCATGGACCCCGTATACACTGTTAAATAGAGTAGCTCAGTCAACAATTTATAACAATTGGAGACAGCGGAATTCATCAGTCCACCTCAATGGTCTAGCCTCTCTACTCAAATCATCTTCAAAACCATCAACAGAGATGTTTGAAACACCATCACGGCGAGAAAGCACCGGAGAAAGTTTTGTTTTCTTATGCAATTATGGATTTGAAGACTTTTTTTTTCTTTTTTTTTTGTCATCAAGCGTATACAGACTCATATAGACTCGTAAACTAAACTGAGAATTCACTTCAGCATCCATGTGAATAACGAAAGACAGTTGCTTTCTGACATCACGTGCTATACTATCTGGCCTTGAATTATCCGTTATGGATTTGAACACTTTGTCAACCAAATTGAATTTTATGTGATTCTTTTTTTTTAATTTTTTTGTGTGTAAATGAACCACTAATTTATGCTTTTGCAGCCCTAAACTTTCATTTATATGATATTCACAATTTTGAAAAAAAAAGAAGAAGGAGACTCTTGAATTGTAGTACATTTGTGGGTTGGTAATTTTAAATGGTTGATATCTCAAAAGAGATAACAAAGCAAAGATATAAATAATAGTAGTGGGTTTGGGCTAGGGCTTTGAATCAAATCGAGGGCAGGGGGTTTCTTAGGCTCTTTCCCCTAATCTTATCTTGATAATAATTAGGTTACGAACGAAGCTCGATTCCTTACTTTTCTTCTGTTCATTCCGTGGTCGGTTTCTCGAAGGGTTTGCCTGATTACGAGCTTCCTCTTGTTGCCGGGTCCTCAGATCATCGCCCTGGGTGTGTGTTACACAAAAAATGGATTTCATGAGGACTGATCTGATTTCGGGTTTGGAAACTAGTCTCCTGACGTCGTAAGTTGAATAAAATCAAATCACTTTTTTTTTTCTTGTTTCTTCTTTTTGTCTGGATTTACACATTTAAATTGTTCTTTTTGCAGTTTCGATGGAGAACATTTTTTTGCATCACTTGTTAGTGGGGAAGTAGATGGAGCCGAGCAATATCTTTCTGTTTTCACCAAACAGGATTCAAATTATTACTCAAACCTCATGTTCTACCTTGTTAAGAGGCAGAGATACTTCAAGTTTCTTGTTGCGTAAGCCTTTTTTTTTTTTTTTTTTTTTGCAAATCTTTGTGTTCTTTTCTTCTTTTGGTGTTGTGACTTTTTTTTTGTTGTTTTGTTTTGTTTTTTCTTTTTAATCGTAGAGGCGAAAACATGAGGGCAGCATATTTGGTGTTCTTCTACCCACCTTATGGGATGATGGATTTGCCAATACCAGAAACGGACGAGTTTATCCGTCGTGACATCAAACGCATTGTATCTGAAGGCCTTGCGAAGTAAAAATTCGCAAAACATAAATAACTGGATAATACATTGATTCCTTTGTTTTAGATCAACAGTAGTGACTATATTCTTAAATTTAACACTTATTTTGCCAATGCTGCTGCAGATGGGAGGATGCTAGAAATAACGGGTACACGTATGATATCCTTTCGGTTGCAAATTCTTTCACTGATGAGATGTTTACGATGATGAATCAACTCATTCCCATGAACCCAGACCTGCAGAAGAAAGGAGAAGAAGAAGAAATATCTTCTCAAATGCACAAGTTACATCTACATGACAACAAGACAACCATGGTATATAATCTCTTAAAACGGTTTTGTTTCTTCTTATTTCATTTGCTTATTACCCTCATATATAATTTCTTCTTCATATGTATAGCTTGGTGTGGCCGGACCAGCATCTGTAGCCTTTAGCGGTGGAGAGATGAATAAGAACAACTGATTCAAGGATTCTCCCAAGTTGGACCATATATATGGTTGCTCTACTGTATGTCTGTGTACTGTGAAATTAAACTGGCGTATTTGCTTATTATAACATATGGCATAAATTATTAAGGTTCTTTTGAATAAGCGTATTTTGTCCATGAGAGACACAATTTCTATTAGTGATATCTCCGAATCACACATGTGGTGGACAACATAAAATATTTTCAGGTTCCAAATTTAGTTATAGAAAGGCATTAGCTTCGTTTAGCCACCTGGTCTTTTGGGTTCCAAACATAGTCAAACTCGGGGTTGTTGCAAGTGGCTTGTTGATAAAACATCATAGGGGCAATGCAACACTAAATGAAAAGAAGGCTTCCAAATATATTGTATTTGCTTCTTGGTCGTTGGTGTCGACCAGCGATCGGCAACACGTACACAGCAGATGAATTTCACTTTGATCGATAAGAGTCGTAAGATATTCTTAAGGACAGTGTGACTTTGTAAGAAACATACAGTTTTTTTCCATCTCCAACCTAAATCTATTTTTTCCTCTATAATTTTTACAAAGGGTCCAACTGGTGACCAAAGAATGAAAGTAAATAATGCATTTTTTATTATTCTTAAATTTTTTTACCATTTCAAAGGAATTGTGTTTTCTTTTCATTCCTCTCATTCTTTTTATTTTAGAGAAATATAGAACAAATTAATCTCTCACCAATATAGATAAGAAATTATATTTTTCTTCATTCCTCTAATTTTATTCCTCTGCATTTTTTCCTTTATCATTCCTCTAATTTTGTCATGATCACCAGTTGAACCCAAAAATAATTACATTCATAATAAATTTTGCTATAGAGTGTAGAAAATAGTATGATTCCATTTTTTCACTCCAAATATAGAGTGAAAAAGTGGAATCCCACTATTTTATAAACTATAATAAAGTCACTCTATTTTAGAGTAAACCATTAGAGCAAAATTTATTCTAAAATAGAATCATTTTATTTTTGTAGGATTTTTGTAGGAATTATAGAAGAAAAATAGGTTTGGGATCGAGATGCCATAAATTTACTCTAAAAAATATGCCAGAACTTGAGACACATCTTTGACGAACAACAAGTAGTTAATTAAGGTAGTAGAGTTTGCCCGAACTTTTCAACTTCAACAATTCCTAGAGGCAAAAGCAGCCACCGACTGAAGTTTAGGAAGGGCAAATTCAAATATGTAAGCTATAGTTGGGTGGATACTGACTGAATAGGACTTGACAAGAAAGAAAATTCTTGCTCTCTCTCTCTCCATTTAGTGTTTACTAGAGTCTCCGTCCGTGCTACGCTCGAAAAATTGGTTTCAATATATTGTGTTTAATTGGAATTTTTCTAATAAATTTATTAATTTTATTACTATGTGAACTTTTTTAATCACATGTCAATCCTTTTTGTCTTGTATGAGGTATAAATTTTCCCCAAAAACCAACCATTAAAATGACAGTAAATTATGCAATATAAAATTTCATTAAATATTATCCCACTACCACTTCATAATCTTGGCTATCAATAATACAAAAATTGAAACAATTAAAAAGATAACTAAACTAATTTTGACAGTATGATTTTTCTCAAAAATTATGGATCATAATTTATATTATTTTGCAAATATTTTAATACGTGCAATAATTATTATGTTGGAAAAGATTATGACAATAAAAATAAATTATCAAAATATCATTTTCTTATTTCATTGTATTACTTCAATTATTAAGCCAAAGTTTTGATAAAAAAATCTGACACAACTTATTTCAAAAAAGTAAATAAAACAAACAAATATGTAGATGAGATAGTCGATCTCATGTACATTAAGCAGGTTTTGGGTTTTTTAAATTCATATATATTTTCATAAAAATATATTTGGTTTGATAAATAATTTGATAAAGCAGAGTCATTAGATTTTGGAACTTCTTTTGTAAAAATTGATAATATACTTTTTTATATTTGATTGTTTTGGAAAACAATTGTCAGAAATGGAAACACGTCCTATTAAGTCTAAGGAAACACAATAAGTATTATCAAAAACTCTTTTTTTTGGTTTGTCAATTCTTTAGTTTGTTTTTATGTAAGTAAAAGAAAGCAGTATTATAGATGAGCCTGAGTTAGAAAACAGATTGATTCATGATTAGCTTATTTTTTATTTAACTTAAGATACTATAGTGGTGTTTTATTTTACTTCAGATGTTATAATGGTATTTTATTTTATATGAGAATTATATTTTGGTTTTAATATTTATTGATATATATATATATATATATATATATATATATAGACGTATCCATGCCGTCCCCGTATCCATAAATTTTAAGTTTAGCCGTTTCCCGTTCCCGCTCCCGTCCCGGTATCCGTCCCGGTGCAACATAGCGACCAAACATGTTCAGACATAACACTCTACAACTGATACTTGTATTCCTCGGCAAAACATATGTTTCCCATGCGAAGTCCTCCTTCAAAGAGATCAAACTATTAGATTCTCTTCTCATATAGAGTTTTCTACTCCGTTTCGAAACTCTGAGAAAACAATACTATTACTGTTTTTAACATGCATCAATATAATAAAATTGTATTGACCAAAAAAAAATTATAAAAGAGAAATTGTCAAAAATACCACAAGTTAAGTACCACTTTTTAAAAATACCTTCAATCAAAAATATATAAGCATTTGGGTGGAGGCTTTAGTGATTAGTGTTTAGGGTTTAGTATTAAAGGGTTTGGTTTGGGTTTATATATGTTTTATAAATATTTTGAAAAATTATTTTAGTGTTATTTTATCAAAAATTTAGGGTGTTTTTGAAAATGTCCCTTTGTTGATGGTAAACATGAAAAGTGGTATCACCAAAGTGGTATAAGTGAAATTTCCCCAATTATAAACAATGTAAGAAAAATGAAATTTCTAGTTGAAACACTATAAGATGGCTATCACTTTTCAAAAAAAAACATTCAATCAAACATATTTTAACATTTATATTTAGGATTTATTGATCACTAGATAAGGATCCGTACGTTGCACGGATTTCATCTGAAGTTTTAATTTCTCGACATCATAAAAATAATGAATTTTCTTTTTTTCACATTAATTCTTGGATTTTTGTAAGACTTATTACAAGAAATAATAATGTGTTTTTATTGGAANTTCTCGACATCATAAAAATAATGAATTTTCTTTTTTTCACATTAATTCTTGGATTTTTCAGTGTATATTGGTGTAAGACTTATTACAAGAAATAATAATGTGTTTTTATTGGAATTTCATTTCAATAATCATGATGTTAAATAGCATATAACTTTTTTTTAAACTATTTCACTTTTAATTATTCTTTAAATAATATTAATTGAATTTTATTGAAACATATATAATCATAAATTTTCTATATTTTGTATATTGTTTAAGACAAAGAAAAAATAACACAATTAAAAAAATCAATGTTACACGACATCAATCAACATGTATTATTGATAGCCAGCTAAATATTAAATATATTGTTAGATAAACGTCTATATTGTTTACTTTAACAATAATGTTGTGATTTTAACCTCTATTTCTATAGATTATATGCTATCAAAATATTTTTGATATGCAATATTTTGTAGAACACTATTGTTGTTATTTGTTCCTACTTTAAGAATCTGAAGTTTTGCAGGTGTAGTGAGTTTTAATAGTGAGACGTACAATTGCTCATGAGTAAAGACTGGATTTGACAAATATAGATCAACTCTGTTGAAGCTTTGATCTTAATTTTTATTGATAGTCATTGCATAGAAAATTCATATAGAGTATTGACGTTATCAGTTTTAAAGGACATCTCGCATTTATTAGCATGAAACTTCTTCTAAAAGAAAAAAAAACTTTTTTTCTCATATAAGTACTGATTAAAATTACTATTAAACATTCTCTTAAAATTTTCTTTTCTTATGTTTAAGATTTTAGAAAAGGACAAATAATTACTATCAGTTTTTAAAAATATATATATTTCTTTTAAATTTTATAAAAACAAAATTATAATTAAATAAATTATTGATAATTTTTTGTTTAAAAATTTAAAAAAATGAAAAAGTAGAGAAAATATCATTAAATAATTCTAAAATCACTTTAAAAAATATTTGTATCATCTTGTTCTATAATTTAAGAAATTATGAGATATTTTAGCAAATGTCAACATTGTAAAAGGAAAATTAATATTAAATATTTTTTACAGTTATCTTTTTTTGATATTAGAAAAGGAAAATTAATATTAAATTTTATTTTACAAAGATTTTATTTTAGGATTTTAATAAGGAAATTTTCTAGAAAATTACTATTAAATATTTTTTAAAATTAAATTTACTATTAATGTTTTGAAATTTACTTTTCAAAATTCTTTTTTATCTTCTTACTATATATATTTTTAATCATGAGATATTTTAACACGTGTTACAATAATAAAAATGAAAATCAAATAATATTTTACAATTATATTTTTAAAAATCTTTAAATGGAAAATTACTATATATTTACTTTTTAATTTAAAAAAATATTATCTTAGTATATTTATTTTAATTATGAGATATTTTACCACAGATCTATTAAATAACCATGTTTAATATAGTCTTTTAAAAAACTTGTTCAGGATTTAAAAGGAAAATTTCTTAAAGAATATTAGTAAATCATTCTTTTTTTTTACTATTAATAATATTAAAAGGAAAGTTACTATCAAATAATCCTTTTTCTTGTTATCTCTTTATTATAGTCTTTCAAAATTCGNATATATTTTTATATCATTATAAATTTTAACATATTTCATAATATTAAAAGGAAAGTTACTATCAAATAATCCTTTTCAATTATTTTTTGTTTAGGATTTCAACATAGAAAATTACTATGAGATAATACTTACAATTACTTTTTAACAAAATTTGTTTTTGTTATTATTTTAGTATATATATTTTTGATTATAAGATAGA
>OVBX01001809.1:9729-22343 GCA_900406325.1 Erucastrum elatum | reverse complement strand
GGCTTGCGGCTTCTCAAGTGCTGGGATATCAAGATAACAACTGGCTATGAGTATATTTTCTATGTATTTTATATTCTACATAATGTCTAAAATTATTGTAGATATTAGACTCTTAAAAAGTATATGTATGAGGAAAACAAACAATCTATGTAGGCAAACATTACGGTTTAAGAATGCAAGAGCGAGGGTGACAAGGATGTTAAAGAGAATCGTAAACCCAAGGATGCCTCCTACGCCGATCCAGTACCCGTTTGGATCGGTGAATGCATCAAACATCTCAAGAACAGCCAGCCCTAACTTCGTGGAATTATCCGAAGACTGCATGGAAATTTAAAGCATTAGCTAGCTATGCTAAACGAATCATTTGATACCACAAGCTTGGCCTTATTGGAGTCACCTGTTGGTCCATCCATCTAGGAGCAAGCAACTCATTGACAGTTAAGGCATCATATGTGTAAGCCATTGGTGAAACCCAATAAGCCCATTTCCACCATATAGGAATCTCACCTGTTAACATAATTAAATAGTTTATAATTTGTCTTCAGTACATGCAAATTTATTGAAATGATCAGTTTGGTAGTGTTTTGATGTAAAGTATATATATAACCTCTGGGAATAATGAACCCTCCAAGCAAGAAGAGGAGTAGAATAACTAGAGATCCTCCTGTATTAGCAAGTATCATCGATCTGCAAGTTGCTGCAGTGAATCTAAAAATACTACCAGCCATTTGTTGTGTAAGAAATATCACCAGTAAATGCTTCAGGTATCTGCCATAAACACACAAAAGGTTTAGAGACTTTCATAACCATGAAGTTAGGATGCCTTGAACACTAAAAGTCTATAATCTTCAAGACATGTTAGTTACATTAACTAATGAACTCAAACTCCAAACGAGAATCGAACCTATAAGGCTATAACCCCTTCGACTCATACTAGGTGATTCAAACGATTTAGTCATTAGGCTAATTCCTCGTTGAACTCGAACTTCGAGTCATAATGTTTATGTTTAGCATCTCATATGACTGGCTGAGCTTAGGTCACTGGAGAACAATATAACAAGTTGAATTTGCTGGTTCAAGGATTATAATCACCTGATGAATTCTGGAGCAAAACCGATCAAGTAATAAGTAATGCTGACCCAAACAACAGATTCAAAGATGGTGACAGGAATGCTCAAGAGAAATGCCGGGAGAGTGAAGGTCCAAGAAGGGTGAAACAAAAGGTCTCGTTGCTTGTAGAACACGGGAAGTCTGTGAATCATCAAAGAAAGCTCCGCGAATCCATTGAACATGTTAGCAATCATGGAGAATATCAATGCACCGATGTAGACGGCTCCGTCATTCTCGTCCTTTGTGCCCATCCCCGTCCTCAGGTACACCGTCGACGTGATCAAGGCCATTATAATGATCTGAACGGTCTTGAAAACGTAGAAGAAAGCGTTGCGTTTTATGAGAAGCACTTCTCTGTCCCAACAGATCTAGAGGTCAGATTTGGGGACAGAGTGTTTGTTGAATACGAGAGAAGCTGGATGTGATTTGGATCTGTCGTAAGGGACGGATAGTTCGTTTTCAAGATTGGCTCCGACATGAAAGGTTTTGGACTGTTTGGAGAATTCGGAGACAGGAATGTATATGTATGGTTTTGTTGTGTCTGCCCAATACTGTTCTTGGTCTTTCCTTGAAGTTACCTGTGTTACCAAGGCAGGTGTATCAAAAGAAATTAAACATAACCTACTACCATTTGTATTTGTTTTTTTTTTGAGAAAAGAACCTGTTTACGATTTTGTCACCCAGCATTTTTGAAAATAAATGACCACACAGAAAATACTCATTAGTCATTACAGTAATTTTCATGTTGTATTGGGCTACATAAATATACATATATGGATATTTCATTCTGTAGCATTGATTTAAATTTATTACATAGTAGACAAAATTCGATTAAAACCATCAAGTCCTGGTCAGTGATATTCTTCCTCTTTCATATAAAGTAACAACTTTAAAATTTGTTATAAGATGAATATTGTTTCAAATTTTCAATACATTTATTTACATATTTTCAATAACCATATTTATTTGATTTATTAATTAGAAAAATAAATAATATAATACATTAATTAAGTGTAAAAATAATTTAGTTATTTTTAATATGCTTACAAATTAAACTGCACTTAATATAAAACGAATATAGTATAAACCAAAAAAATATACCTCTTGCAAGAAGTCGGCGGTGCCTTTCCGGTCGGGACACTTGAAGCCACAAGCCTCAAAGAAGGAAATAATATGGTCACGTGCGCCTTGGTACACGATCTGGCCTTCCGACAATAGAATGATGTCGTCAAATAGCTCAAACGTTTCAGGAGCTGGTTGTAACAATGACATTAAAACCGTTGCGTCGGTGAACCGAACCATTTGTTGAAGGCATTTCACTATTTGGTATGTTGTTGAACTGTCTAGACCTGTGGATATCTCGTCCATGAACAATGTCTTTGTTGGTCCCACTATCATTTCTCCTGTTTATTTTTAGGATAAAAATGTAATCGTGTCTTGTGTGGTCGCTCATGGAGTTAAGTGTAGGTGAAAATGGGTAGAACTAGACCTGTTGTAACTCTTTTCTTTTGACCACCAGAAATTCCTCGTGTCATTTCGTCACCGACCATCGTATCTTTGCATATGTCAAGCCCTAATATCTAAAAATAGAGAAAAGATCAATAGTTACCAAAAACTGCCAAGCAAAATAGACTAGATATGTTTAATTGTGAAACTATTGGGCTCGTTTGGTCGAAACATTGTAGAATCTTAACTTTTAGGTAAAAAGTGGAAGATAGAAGGTTGAACTATGATCCACAGATTGCGTGAGTGAAACTCATTTATTTTTGTTAATGATTTTATCTCTATTTTCCCTACCGGAACTTATTTTAAGTCTTTTTATATCTCTTTAATTGTTAGCGAATCAGGTACATTTTGTTTTTTTTTTTGGCATCAAAAGGCTGTTCTATTAGATATGTTTTGATAAAAAAAGAGTGTACTACCATATTCATTAGCAAAAGACTACCTAGTCTTTACTCTTAAACCGAAGTATCCTGTTTTTTTCTTTTGTTAAAAGTAATTAAAGATAAAACACCAATATGGTACCCTACTAACTATTATGAAGTGAGATCATTACTCTGAGAGTGTAGTCTGTAATGAGACTGCTCTTGACATTCCCAGCAGCGATGGACTTCATGAATAGATCTACTTCTGGTTCGGGCAAAATCCCTGCGTTCTTCTCTCTCCTCACCAACTCACTTAACAAATCTAATTACATTACAATTATAAATCTTCAGTTATCTTAATTTGATTTCAAATTAATCTAACTGATTTCAATCCTATATATTTTTTTCATTCAAAATATGATACTCTCTCCGTTTCACTTTACTTGTCGTTCTAGACTTCAGCATAAAGATTAATAAACCATTTAATTTTATATATTTACTAGATAAAAATATCATTATCAATACATCTAACCTGATTTCAACCAATAGAAAAATAGATTAGATTAAAAAGTTAATAAATTTTGCAATGAAACCATAAAACGACATTTATTTTGAAACAAAATTTTTGCTTCAAAACGACATTTAATTCGAAATAGAGGGAGTAATAATTTCGATTCTAAACTAGGAGAAAAGTGATAACTACCGTATCTAGTGCCGATGCCTTGGCACCTAGCTGAAAAATCGAGAGTCTCTTGGACAGTCATGACTCCAATATGAACATCGTTTTGGCTTATGTAAGCTGATGTCTTTTGTGGCACAATCTCTTCTAATCTATACCCATTGTATGTAACTATCCCAGTCACCTATCCGTTTCATTAATCAATATACAAATTAAGCATCGTCTAATCTGTAATATGGATTTAATCATTGTTTATCTGACCTTTAAGCTTGGATCCAATTTTCCAGCTAACGCTAACAAAAGGGTTGTTTTTCCTGATGATGGTGGACCTAATAAAAGGGTCATTCTGCATCCCACCAAAACAATCATTACATGCAAATAATCAACATTTTTTTTTCCGTCAAGGATTAATTGATTAGAAAAGGGCCTGGCCCAGAAAGAGGCAAAAGCCCCATTACAACGAGATCCGACTACAAGCCTAACAAGCTTAGGGCTAAACTAAAATCCATACAAACCATAACGGGCCCTCGGCCCAAATACCAATTCCGCACGATCCAGTTGGAAAGCCTGTCGAGGAGGCTGGCTCGCCATGTGGCGAGAGCTACACCACACGCGAAAATGCGTCGTCTCTGCCTCGACTCGAACACAACCACCACACCGTCGCCGGAGCATCCAACCTCGAAATTGTCGGTCGTCGGAGCTTATAAATCGCCAAACCTCCGACGACCCAGCACCGTTCTTCACCGCGTAGTCATCCCGTCGGAGAATTCGATCGAACCTCAAAAACTCCTCCGACTCTATACCACATAAAACACAAGACACGCACACCGAGAACCCATGCTTTTTTTTCCTTTCATCTCGTCACCGCGCCATAAGGCTTCCTCGTCTTCCGAGCTCTTCTCCGCCGTGACCAAACCCCACCTTCACGGCAAACTCGCCGCACAAAACACACCACTAAAAACGTGACCTTAACCCAACGGATCTGGGTCCCAAAAACGGCAGCGCGGAGCTATGCTAGCTTCCGCTCTCCGTCACCAAGAGCCGGCGAAGGCGAATCTTAGGGAGACTCCCTTCCCGGTAGCTATAGCCGGCGATTGTGAAACTGACTGAGCTTTCACATCCCGGAGAAACATCACGACAGAACATGCAAGCCGCTCTCTCCACCGTAGACCTGAAGCCGACAGCGTCGTTGCTCCAAAACCGAGTCACCGATTAGGGTGGAAACGCCTCAGAGGTCGGACAAGGCGGTCGATAACAGATCGACGAAGAGAGAACGGAGGGGAACAAAACGAGACATAAAACCACGGCTCCGGCACCGGCACAGACGCGTACGCGCCGGCCGAGCGCCGGTGAAAAGCAGATCTCTCTTTTCTCTCTCTCTCTCTCGCCTTTTTAAATAACACCCACCATACGTCTCTCAAATAATCAAACATTAAATGACATAAATTCCAAAAAAAAAAAAAATTAAATGACATAAAGAAATAATTAATATCGAGTTTGTTACCTTGAAGGTTTCATGATACCAGAAGCGTCATTAAGAATGGTGAGTTTGGTGGTTTTAGCAAAGTGTAAACCAAATAAACGAAGGGCTCTCTCTGCAATGTTTAAGAAAACATTAGGTAACGTCGGAAGTGCTCTTTTCCCGATGTGACAATCAACCTCTATAGTCAATTTGTCGAATCTCACCTCCACAGTGGGTAGCTTTATCCCCACCCTGTCAGTTTTTATTTATATGGAAAAAAAAGTTAGAATTTGAAGCGTGGTTGTTTATGACTATGTTGTTACATCACTATCAAGATTCAAACTCATATTATGCATGTTCTTGAAAAGAAGAAATATCTGAAATTGATTAGCAGATTTTCTATCGAATACATCTTTTACGTTGATTTTCTTTTAATAAATATATATACACAACTTTTTGTGTAAAAATCAGAATCGTAACACTTTGCTAGGAGATAGGTTGCATGTCTAAAAACAGTCCTACCAAGATCTAAAATACTTTATCTTTGTTATAGTTATGGAAATACCTATCGATTCGATTCCTGAACTTTTTCAAGAACTTCTTGTTATCTTCCTCGGTGACTTTAAAGACAGAATCAATGAACTTCTGACGATCACTAACGCCTAGCTTGGTGACGTCAACGAGTTCATGAGGTTGGATGATAGTGGTACGAAGACGAGTGAAGGTTGGAAGTTTCTCAAGAGCAGCCCATGTAAGAGCTTCCTTGTCATGATCATCAATGGAATCGCTTCGCCTTGAAAAATGGTTACTACTGCTCATTAACACCTCTCCTAAGCTCTTGCTTAGACTTCTCGACATGATCTCCATGTTTTTTTATTGTTGGAGGATTTGGGGAAGAAGAAAACGAAGGGCTATTAATGCCATTTTGATTTGGTGACCGAAGAAAATGTTTCGGAAAACAAAAAGAAAGCGTGGGGAATCTCAGCTGGTTTAGTGGGTGAAGTTAGATTAAGAAATACTATATCTGTTTTATATTACTTTTTTTTTGGTAGGATCTATTTTATATTACTTCATGTTTTGTGTTGATGCACAAAGATTAAAAAAATTCACCTTTCTCTAAAAGAATATTTTTAAAATATAATTTGAGAACCAATTAATCAATTATAAAAAAAAGATAGTAAAATCTAATTGGTTGAACAGTTTCCAATAAAGTTAGATTAACTTTCAAGTAAATTGAAACAAAATAACTTTTCTAAAACATCATCTATATTGAAGCAGAAGGAGTAAATAATTAGGGAAAGGAGATTTTTCTACTTTTCATTTAAGAAAATTAGATTAAGAAATCTACTAATTAGGGGAAAGTTAAATATACTATGGAGTTGCTTTTAACTATATGATACGTGCTTTTATTTAACTATGCAATAGTCCATATTTGGATAGGGATATATGGTAAATATGAGAAAGTACATTGAAACAATTAGTAGATTGTCCTTATATCATATTATGAATAAAAAGTTGTCCACTTAACATAAATATTTTTTAAAACCCAATTAAGCCCTTAATCTATTTTAAAAACGAAATTAATTTCCTAAAATAAATTAATAACAATTTTCTAATTTAATTAATAAAAAATAATGAAGAACGTGTGAAGAAAAAGAGATATCATGTTTTCTGAAATTTTTAGGTAACACAAAAATTTGGAAACAAAATATATTATCAAATATTTTCTTAACTAATTTTCGAGAAAATTAAGGAATATGTAAATATTCTGAATCTGACAGACAATACATTTTGTTGTTCGTAGATTGTACATATGATGGTAGATACGAGACAGTAGAATATAGAATCTAGCAGTAGTAGGATATAGTATTGTAGTAGACAATAAAATATACCGATGGTAGATTATTAGTACTAGGCAGATTCTATGATTCTACCTCTGTAGATTATTTTGTAATAGGAAGATTATATGATTTCTCTTCCGTAGATTTATAGGAAACAATAGTTCCAAAAATCTATGGTATTTCAGCTTGCAAGCAAACTGTAACTTTTATTTTCTACGATGGTAGAGAAATTAAGGACATGTAAATTTTAAAATCTACGAACGCCAGATATATATATGTAGTTAACTAAAACACCAATTTACCAGTCCGTAGACAGTAGATTTTGTTTTCTGTTGTCCGTAAATCAAAATATGAAATTGTGTTTTGCTAATATTTAGGCATCCAAATTATTTTTCATATGATTGTTTAATGTTTATGTACATTTTTTATAAATGTTCATATTTTCTGACTCATAAAATAATTGATATGATTTTTTTAAGTTGGTCAGGGGTATCTGAATCCAAATCTAACCAACAAAAGAATTTATAGTTAAAGGACAATGTAGTTGTTATTTTAATCTGTTTTAGCAATTTTTTTTTTATATTTATAGATTTATTTGAATAATATTTATTTCCGTTCTTGTGCTTTGAAAGTAAAAACTCAATTTTTTAATAAGACTTAAAACATTTAAGACGTATATGATGTGTCGTCTGTATGAAAATTGAAATTATGAAAATCTATTATTGGGCACACACGGTTGATACTCAAAATGTTCAAGTGATCTAAAAAGTACCAGATTTGAAAAAGACGTTCTACCTTCAATGTACCATAGTGGTCTGAAAGGAGAGGATAGTTGGTCAAAATTACCAAGACGTCTCTTAAATCCCTCAAAAATCGACACGGGAATTATAAGAACAGGAGATGTCATCTAGATATTATATATTTCACTACAACTTTAGACATCAACCCTTGTACGTAGGTTACGTATGCACTAAGAAGCAGAGCCGTGCGAACAACTTTTGATGCCATAGGCAAAAGAAAAAAAAACAATATTATATTAAAGAAATAAAAGAAAACTTATTCATAAACAAAAGGAGATGGTAAAAGATATAGAAAATATTAATAATCTAATAATCAATAAAACATAATAGTTTTTTTTTTTTTTGAACACCGAATATATTAGATTTAGAAGAGTTAGTTGGGTACAATCAATGCACCATCAACTGGTAACAACAAACCAGATGCATTTAAGGCATCTTTAGCAAGTAAATCCGCAACTGTGTTCCTCTCCCGAGAGATCCACACAAAACAAACAAATTCAAACTCAAAAGAAAGGAGTAGAATATCAGAGACAATTCCATGGAGCTCTGGAGAACCTGAACCGGAGTTAATACATTTAACCAGCTGAGCCGAGTCCGACTCAAACCGGATCTTCTTCATCTTCATTCTTCGGCATTCAATGATGGCTTCACGAAGAGCCATAGCTTCCGCCTGAAGCACTGACGACACATGAGCCGCAGAATCTTTGAATGTCTTCTGTTGCAGAGATGGGAGGAGGAAAACCCATCCAAAACCCGCTGCTTGCCTACTTACGTTCCACGCTGCATCTGACCGCACCACCACAGTGTGGTTGGGGCAAGCAATCATCGAGATAGAGGGAGCCCGTGAAGGCCCTTTATCAGGCGCACTGTCTCGGCTCCATTCTCTAGCCAACACAATAGCAGACGATAATGTATCTTCCGGGGACAGGGAGAAGCCTTCAAACACAAATCTGTTCCGGGCTTTCCATAGAGCCCAAAGGATCCATGGAAACAGAGAGCCCGAACCAATTCCCGTCGGAGGCAGACACATATTTGCACAGAAATTTCTCCAAGAAGCAATCAAATCTATCATTCCACTACATTCCACATAAGTCATAAAAGGAGCAAGGAGCCAAACCTTTCGTGCGAATGGGCATTGGAAAAGAAGGTGAATGATAGATTCAGAGCATCCACACCGCTTACACTTGGGGTCAATAGGTATGTGTCTCTCGAGGAGGCGCTCTCCAACTGGTAAGGCACCTTTTAAAACTTTCCAAGCAAATAGCTTAACTTTTGGTGCACAATCAATGTCCCAGATACTCTTTTTCCAGTCGAAATTTGGCGCTATTATTTGATCACCCCCTCCAAGCTCCTCTTCTTCTATTGCAGTGTAATAACCAGACTTAACAGAGTAATCACCAGATTTGGTGCCCAACCAGATTAGCTTGTCCGGCGCTCCCGTAAGGCTGTGCTTTATACTGAGTATGCACTCTTCATAATCAGGGAGGAGAATTAGAATTTTCTCCCGATTCCAGTGTCTCTCTTCATCAAGCATCAGATCACACACTCGAAGCGTTGCTTCACGTTCTCCTGCAGGGCCCATCGGGCGTGATGGAGATTTCAGAGAGAGCCAGGGATCTTGCCAAATATTGATAGAAGCTCCATCCCCCACAGCCCAACCGAGATTCCTCAGTAGCAGGTCTCGTCCAATAAGAATACTCCTCCAGCCATGTGAAGGGTTTGAAGTTTCAGTCGCCGAAAGAATGTTACCCTCCGGGTAGTATTTACCAAGAAGAGTTTTGCAGAGTAGGCTGTCTGGCTTTTGGACCATTCTCCATGGGATTTTGGCTAGTAATGCATTATTGAATTTCTGGAAGTCTCGGATCCCCAATCCCCCAACCGCCTTTGGCTTGGCTATATTATCCCAGGAGACCCAAGCCATTTTCCTCTTGTTTTCATTATTATCCCACCAAAACCGGGTCATCACAGATTGAATTCTCTGGCAAAGAGATACCGGCAGTTTGAAACATGTCATCGAGTAGGATGGGATAGGCGAGAGAGCACTCTGAAGCATAACAAGTTTCCCTGCTGTCGATAGGAACCTTGTGGACCAACTCTTAGCTTTTTGTTGAATCCTGTCGATGATGGTGGAGAATAGATCTCTCTTCCGCCTTCCAAACTGTTCCGGGAGACCTAGATACTTTCCCACACCTCCCTCTTTCTGGATTCGGAGTTCATCCTTCACCATAGTCTTCAATTCTATTGGCGCTTTCCGAGAGAAGGTAATAGAGGACTTCTCGGGATTGATGGTCTGACCCGAAATAAAACATAATAGTTTAATTAGTAGTATCCTGGAAGAAAGAAATAATTTTCATTTAAAGAACAAACTAACAATGTAAGAACATTAGATTGAATAATTAAAAGTAAATAAATTACTTCAAAAATAAAAGTGAGAAGAATTTTGCATAAAAGGGAAAAGAGTTTAACACATCGGTGTTTTAGAATTTTGGACAAAAACTTTGACAAAAAAACATATTACCGATAGACGACACATCAAACTTACATATGTGTTTTGTAATGATAAATGATGCCGTAGGCGAGGTTTTTTTTTGTCAAGTAGGCACGGCTCTGCTAAGAGGCACTCCTACTTTCATCAAAAAATAAGTCGAAAGGAAATTTTGATGCTATTTATTCTATTAATAGATGTTTAGTACAGCATATTTTATAACTGCATCTAAATTAAACACTTCCACTAACAACCAATTTCATGCAACTGTAACATTTTTTTTTAGAACTTACCGCAATGTACTTCATACTATTAAAATTGAGAGGCATAATATTATTCATTAGTACGAAACTTATACGTGGTTATATAGCCTTCATGAAATATTCCTTTGATGATGATCAACTATTCCACATACAATCATTAATAAACATACCTTTACAACCCAAATACAAACCCACCTCTGATATTTTTTGTTAGTTTTAGAAAGGAATAAATATTATTTGCTAGCTTAATAATATTTTCTTGTCAGCATTAGCTTTATAATATATAACTAAAATTATTTATTATTATCATGATATACAACTACCAACAGCCCATGAGTAAAACTCATGAAAAATATATATATAACTCATTAATATATACTCCCTCTGTTTCTTATTCTAAGTAGTTTAAAGAATTTTTTTTTGTTTCGAAATGTAAGTAGTTTCCACATATCTAGGCAGCTTTTACATTTATTGAATATGATGTAACCAATGAAATAATATCAAATCTTTTATGATTGATTCAACTAATTAATTAAATATTAATTTTTAAAGTTATTATAATTTCTTAATAACCGCGCTTTTAACCAAAACTACTTACATATCGAAACGGAGGGAGTAGCTTTTAAAACAGATTAAAATTTAGACCAATGAAATAAAAATTCATGATTCAGTTAAGATAAGTAATAAACATAATAGCTATTTTCTAAAAAATAAATTATTTAATTTATTTATTCTATTAAATTAGAAAAATGACATTTGATAGATGTTTATTCTAATCAAGGTTCTAAAACTCGCTAGGCGCTATCCGTGCGGTAGATCCGGGCCTAGCGATTTATCAAAAAATCGGAGATTTATCGTGGATTAATCGGGGATTAATTTTTCTTGCTTACAGTATATATAAATGATTTACATAGATAATGCAGAGAAATGCCTTGGTCAAAATGGTAAGAGAGAGTCATTTGTGCAGTTATTGACCTGGGTTCAAACCTCTGAATCGTATTATTAGGCTTTTTTATTTTTTTTCTTTTAATGAAGGGCGACACAGTAATTTAACGAGTCGTCCTCTACCTTTTTCCTGCGCGTTTAACCTGCAAAAATCGTGTACCTCCATTTTTGTTCTCAGATTTTTCACTGTTTCTCATCATTTCTTCCTATAATCATGTCTAATATAGATAGATCTAACCAAAGTACACCGATTTAAACCAAAAATCGAAACAAAAACAAGATTTATTCAAGGCTCCGATTTTATGACCGATTAGGGTTGATTCGCCACGGTGGTTGGCCGCTTCACGTATACCCGCCGAGTAATCGGCCGAGTTAGCCGCATTTTTGAACAGGGATTCTAATTAATTATTTTCAACAATCTTTACTAAAAAAAATTATTTTACGGGTTTTAGTTTAACGGGTTATAAATAAACTATTCAATTAAAAATATTTATTAAATGTGATTTTACTTAAAATTAGTGAAAACCATATTAACCCATTTACATATATAGTATATATTTTCTATTTCAACGAAAACATTGAAATTTTTGAAAGTTCATTTGAAATAAAAAGTCACACAAAATTGGACATGTTATATAATACGTTGAAAGTGGATAAATATGTATATCAAATCAGTATAATAAATTTTCAAAAGGGACTATGCCAAAAAATATGCCGAATCAATAAACCCTTTTGTCAAAAACAAATGCTGCATAAACTATACAAGTCAAGTATGCAATACCAATATCAGGTTGGGAAGGAATTCAAGCTGGCTACACATTTGTTTCACTAAAAAATCTGATGCCAATATCATTTATTAAATGAAAGAATGGCAACCAAATTATATTGGTATACAATTTTATTATTAACAATCTATTCTATTAATTTTGGATCATGAACAGTTAATAAAAATTACTAGGTGTTTTTGACTGCACATGCATGCATAATCAATTCCTAAGAGGTGTTTTACCCGCATACGCGGACATAATCTTCTTCTGAATATTTAGTAATTTATATCTTATTAATCTAAAATCAGTATACAAATTATCATTTAATTATGTTTTTGTAGGGAAATATATTTGACGTAAACTATTAACTTGTATTAGAATGAGCAATGTACAACAA